>APFE030833581.1:0-25828 GCA_000404065.3 Pinus taeda
TCCCTCTCTCACGTGAGTCCTTTCACTCCCATCAGAGACAAGTCATATGGTAAAGAGGTTTACCAGGAGATTTGATATACATATAACAAAAGCTATTGTGTCTGGTGTCTGTACAAAACCTTAGTTACTTTGTGAACATGAGATTCCCTCTCATGCACCTCAAATCCCTAGCGTAGCTTTATGTGCACTTCTTCTTCCTCAAATACTCCATTGAGGAAAGAGTTCTCCACATCCGCTTGATGTAATTTTGAAAACATAATAGAAGCACGAAAAAAATAGTTGTAACATAAGTGTACTTGGAAATGGGAGTCTCCACATAGTCCTCTCCCTCTTTCTCGGATAATTCTCATGAATATTTCTTTGTACTTCTATTTGCTTCCATCTTCCACATACTTCATTTTGAGATTCACTTAGAAGTCACCAATGAAATGTCTTCGACAAAATTTCCTCCATCATAGAATTCCTTAAATTTGTTGGCCTACCTGCTCCCTCTGATCTAGGAGCTCTTCTGGTCATCAGGTATGATTAGTACAATTTCTCTCTTGAACACAAATTATTGATCTTGGAAGAACCCTCTTGTCATAAATTTTTCCTCGTTCTTCCAATGCTTCCATTTGTTGCGAGAGCCTTGTCAACCTTCATGATATAACTTTGATCCTCACTAGGAGGCCCTAGAAGAAAAATTATAGCCCAACAAAAGAAATATAGGTAAGAGGCTAACTAATTGTAAAACAGTAATAATAAAGGAATAAATATACAAGTGCTTACCTTTTCAAAGAATTATCAACTCCCTCTTGATATTTTCCTCCTTGCACGAATCATTGAAATCTATCTGCGAACTCATCATCCTCATTATCAACATGTTTCTTTTCTTCCCTTCCTTGCATGAGCTAGGGTTTTTTTAATCCTAGCCTTCAAGCCTTTTGATGGAAAAAAATGACTGCAATCAACAATGGGGAGATCACCCAATCATGGTCCCAACAAAGCCTTTATCCTTTTGAAATGGTGATTCTGACTAGTTCAAATGGGTCAAATTATCCTCTCCCTCCCTTTTTTTGGTGTTTCTAATAACTTATCAACAAGAAAAGTCAATCTAACTTACCCTCTTGTAGCATTCTTGCAATGAAGCAGTTCTTAAGCTGACATAATGGCTCAACTAATCCACCAATGTAGTTTCTCCTACATAAGGAAACTTATAAAAGATGAGAACTAAATCTAAATGTAAATCTAAATGCAAATACAATATAATCTATCATGAAAGCATTCAAAAGGATAGATTAAATCTAACTCGATTAAATGAAGGATTAGTCATCCTCTCAATCTAGAGAAAAAATATTGAACTTTTGACCAACTTGAATTTAGAATAAAAATCAAGATAATAAGCCAAGGAAATAGCTCCACTACTTGCTACTAATTTGAACAAATATATACATTCAACTATTGATAAGTAGTTATCTTGCTACACATACCTTTAAATTCAAATAAAATGAATTCAAAATAAATGGTATAATTGCATTAAAGAAATAGCTCTCATAATACAATCATGATCAATCCAAAGATAAACCTGTTATCAATCTATTAAATAGTTATCAATGATAACATGCATATCTATTCAAATTCATTGCCCTCCCGTCTCCCCCCTTCTCTCTCCCACACCTTCTCCCCCACCTTCTCTCTCTCTCTCTCTCCCCACTCTCCTCCCCCTCTCTCCCTCGTCCCCACACCTCTCTCTCTCCTCCCCTATCACCCCTCTCTCCCTTGACCCCCCTTTCTCTCTCGCTTCCTCTCGCTCCCCCATCTCTCCCTTCCCCTCCCTCTCTCTCCCTCTCTCCCTTGTCTCTCCCTCCCTCTTCCATCTCTCCCTGACTCTCCTTCCCTCCCTACTTCTCTCTCCTACCTTCACTCCCACTCCCAATCTTCCTCCCTCTATCCCTATCTCTTCTCTCCCTCCTCCACTTTCTTCTTTACCACTCCCTCACCATCCCCCTCTCTCCCACTCTCTCCTTCCCCCGCTCTCTACTTCACCATTTCCTCTCACTGTGTCTCTACCTCTATTCGTCTTTCCCTCCCTCTGTCTCTTTTCCTATACCTCCACTCTCTCTCTACCTTTCTCCCTTTAAATTTTAAAAGCCCAAAATACATATATTTTATATTGAAAACAATACAATAAAATATCTTCACAATATTGTTTCTCCTAAAAAGCAAAATATCATTCAAATATGTAATAATAAATATTATTTAAAACTAAATTAAATCACATTACATTGAACAAAAAAATAAATTAATCACGAGAAAAAAAAAGAAATAATTATATTAAAAATAATCAATAAATAGTTTTAATCTATTTATTAACTATTTATTTCATTTATTTATTGTAATCTTTCTTTGTCCTACAAAACACAACATAAATATTTTAGAAACTAAAGTAGAGGCAAGTATAAAGCATACCTAGATATAAAGTATATGAAAAATACCTCCAATATTTATCTTCCAAAGTTAAATGTTAATGACATAGTCCAACGTCTCCTATGGAGCTCCTCCGCAATCTTTCAAATGAACAAAAGAAACTCAATAAAGCAACAATAAAGAAGGCTTTAAATGGGATGGCGTGACCTTGATTTATAAGTGTTGTACAAACCAACAGACAAATCTGGAAATTCGTTGGTTCGGCAAGTTGAACAATCATCTTCTTGTTAGGCGACGAATGTACCCTTCCCCATTTCCTTCCTCCCAACAACACGATCATATTTTTCTGCTACTTTTCCGGTGTCCTCTTTTTTTCTTTTCTACGGGGTAGTCCCGATTTCGGTCCTCATCTTCTTGCAACTCCACGATCAAGAAATAGTGCATACCTCTTTTAACACGCACCCAAAAAATCAATAAAAGCTCAAAAAAAAATAGCACATACCTCTTTTAACCACTGCATAACATGTGGGAAGTACATCAACCAAGTCAACATATCATCTCATCTTGCATGGAGAAGCAAATCCAAACACTTAAAAAAAAGACCCAAAACAAAACAGTTAAAAACAAAAATTACCATTATCTAAATAGCAAAAGAAAAATCCCCCCAAAAAAATAAAACCCAAAACCGATGAAAAACTACAAGCAAAAAGACGATGGACATTGCTAAAGCATCACAAAAGAAAGAAAAAGCAGAAATGAAAAAAAATAAATCAACCCACTACCCAAGATGCTGTGCCCTGTAGCTACACTCAATTTATGTCTTTCTTTGTACTGGAATTCTTCTCTGTTACATGCGAAAGGTATCACCGCTAAACAAAACTGAAGAACATAAGAACACATGTACTTTCATATATTATATATATTTAGAGGTAATCGTTATATATATTTAGAATGAATAGAGGTAATCGATATATACACCATTAATGAACCGAGGGTGTTTACAGAAATGGAATATGACGACCTCCTTTTTTGAAATTCCATCACGTGTTCTCTTGCTGGTTCTTCGAACGAGGGTTAGAATATTGGAGGGTCAAATTCGCCTAACATGCACCTTCTACTAGTCCAAGGGTTAAGGATTCCTGCACTATGCCAATTTGCTTCGTTTTGCAGAGTATCGACGACATACCGCAATTTATGATGGGGACCACCTGATTAGGCTCTGCACCCATAACTCTGGAACTCCCATCCCATGCTCGATCACCTGGATGAAATGAACCACCATGCTCCTACTACATGTGATCCTGCTCTGCATCCTACAATTTACAGAAATTTCCATGGATCCCTTCGAAATTCTATGTAGTCCCCTCACTTTCAGTGGCACCCACGCTATGTATGGGTCTGCATTCTCCGTCTGGATACCAAGTGGTTAAGCAACAACTCCCACGCAGATGTGCACCAGCCAGCTTTTCTGCCAGCTCTCTCGATCGTAAGTTCAATCCTTATTTAATTATTTCTAGTGTCCACAACGGCTATGCATTTTTCAATTCACATGATAGCCGTTTTATGCACCAGCCTTCGATACCCTCCGATACGCTTCATGACCTTTTACTCACATAAATTTGTGTTTTAAATGATTTCTCGTGTGGTGCCCACATTTTTGACTTGGCTAATGGTCATTTTCAAGTTGGGAGTGTCGTTGTTAGAGTAGGTTAACATTTATTTCATGTTAACATCCAAATTAGAAACTTTAGTTTTATATATAGTAAGAAGTCATTAATCAAAATAAAAATAGAAATTTTAATGGGAAAATTTATTAACAATAGATTTAATGTTT
The DNA here is from genome assembly GCA_000404065.3 of Pinus taeda. Classification (NCBI taxonomy): domain Eukaryota; kingdom Viridiplantae; phylum Streptophyta; class Pinopsida; order Pinales; family Pinaceae; genus Pinus; species Pinus taeda. The sequence goes on from APFE030833581.1 coordinate 4,241, forward strand.
AAAATGGTCAAACTTGTTAATCATCTTTTTGATATTAATAATTTAACTATACATTTGAGATTAACAATTTTGCAGGTTGGTTTTCAAAATGAAAAAATGTTACCTGTTATCTCAACTATAACATCTCTAATTTATCATAGAATCATTTTACGACGATCACAATGATTATGTAAAAAAAAACTAAATAAATATGAATATATTCCCATGAGGCATACCAAAAGGAATTCTTAACATGTAGAGCAACCATGTATTTAGACTGAATGGAAATTCATTGATATCCGAGATTTTTCCACATATGTAATTGAATAATAACAAAAGAATTGAAGAGGACTATTTGCAACTTACCATGGTTTATACTTGTGCCAAAGGCTACCATAAAGTATTCAAGGACCTATTAGAAGGCAAGCGATTTTCCTACAATTGGTGCAAACACAAGAAGAGTTCATCTACAAATTGTTGATGAGATGCAACTCTATCATACCCATGAAGTTTCATACCCGTAGTCTTTTTTTAGGGTGCCATACCCTTAATACTTCAACTCAATACTTCTTCAATTAGAAAAAAAGGTGTGGGATAATGGGCCCCCTTGTATGACTCCAAAAGGTGGAATGAATGTTGAGGGTGACCCATTTACGAAGATCAGGAAGAAGCCATTGGAAATAAGTTCGCTTCTTCTAACTTTGAGGATGATATTACACTAAACATGCTCCATTTTGCTCAATCAAATCCTTCTACAATTCAAAAATATATTTGAATTCATCTTTATTCCATTGTCACACATAATCTGACGTGATTTAAATTTTGCTAGAAGTGATATGTTGTGTTACATTTTCTCATTGGATCTTCTTTCCACTATTTAGCTAAATTCTGCTAGACATATGGATTATTTAGCTAAAACACTTCAAAATTAAATCGATCATTTTTGGGATTCATGTCTAATCTAGTTTCAAACTTATTGGTCAATGATTCAATCCCATGCTTCCAAGAAACTTATTGGTGCTATGATCATTAAATACTTTGAAAAGGAAATTCATCTAGTTTAGAGCTTACGTGATGAAGGACCCCTGTTCTATTGTCCTGGGTGTGAGTTTCATTGGATGTTTCCAAATCAACTAAAATTATGCTTCAATTACTGACTTAAAAAAACCACAAATCTACATCTGGTCATCTCATACCTATGATTTGAATAGAAAGTGGAATCCACCCATGGTATCCATCCACGGTATCCACCTGTGCTACTGTAACTCAAGAATCCAACGAGAATACTATAAATAAAAAGCCTCACTTGATAAAATGACAGATGGTTCCTTCACATTGTAGGGTAAATGATTTATCCATATAATAAAGAATTATATTTTTTTAATATATAGTTAGGTATTCAGTGTGTGTATTTTTTCTTCAAGGTTTTTCTAATAATAGTTGCATGGCATATTTATATTCTTTCTCTCCTACTTTCTTTCATTATTGATAGTTCCTAGATCATAGCCCCTATGATCTAGATATGTGGTATGAGAGCCAAGTTGATATAATAAATGTATGTCTAAGCCATTGCTATGAGATTCTAGTTATTATTTATATGGAAGATTAAATTTTCTCCTTGCCGAGGGTTATGCCTTTTATTTCCTCAAATCATCAGTAAGGGGAAAAGGATCAAACACTATGGTTGTGGTCGTCATTAAAAGGGTCGTAGGAAGCTCTAAGATTGAGTAACATAATGATGACATGCCCCAACAAGAGATGTGGTGGAGGAATTGTAGATTGGAATTGATGTTAATCTTTATGTGCCCTTCGATAATGGAAAGAATGGATTGCATAAGTTTTTTTGTAAGAACAAAACACTAGTCTAGGTTCTAGTCTGGTGGAGCCATGGCCTCATGGCCAAGCTAAAAGCCTACATATTTCTTAAAGATGGTTCTCAAAACAAGCAATGGTATATGCTCAAATACCTCAATAAACCTCATTATGGTTTTTCCTTTATTGATTCCACCGTGAAATACTACCTCACCCACCAAGAATTGAGAGATTATAGCCATGCATAAATTAAGGATGGTTACGTGGCATATGTTGGGAGGAGAAGATGCACAAATAATATAGGTTTTTCTTCTATTTTCTCATCATTCCCCACACCCCAGACTACAATGTTGAACATTATAATGATGTGGAGGATACCATGGATAGGGCCTATGCTTGGCTCACTACCTGTCAAGCCTCTAGAGTGCTCATGGTTCTCCCCAACATTCAAACTGACCCTTTCCTTGCCAAGATACCTGGAAAAAGGGTGACCACTATGCTAATCACAGGGTCCCTCTATGACCTCTCAAGAATATAAAATCCAAGGATTTATAGCTTTTAAGGTTACAATTACATCAACATGAGTGATGTCATAGTCTCCATGAATGTCATAGGAAATGGTGTGAATAGATTCATTATATTTCATCTCATACATCCAAAATTTTAGCCACCACCCACATGTTTCAAGAAGTTAAAATTTTTTCATAGAAATACATGTTCACAAAACAAAAAATGATGGCCATAGTGCATGGTGAGTTTGCGCTCCATAATAGGGGTAATGAAAGCTATGGATGTCATGTGGTAGTGTTCCAGAAAATGATCCATGCATTTGGTTCATGTATATATTCTCCCAATGATGTGTTGCCCACTACCTATACATGAGATCCTAGAGTGAAGAGCCTCTTATTTCTTCACATTGTAGCTAATACATGTTGAATATTTCAGGTCAACTTTCAAATCGCATCCAAAATGAGTGGAATATTTCGGATCTCTACGCACAACACTAGGAATTCCATTGATATATTTTTGATGTTTCCAAACCCCTCACCTATGAAAGATTTCAAACGTTTTCCATTGCCAAATTCTTTTCCAATCGAATACTTATGATATTGGCCCTTCTCAATGGAATATTTTTTTTGTAGCCCATTCCAATGGAAGATTATCATTCTTGACCCCCTCCAACAAAAGGATTTTGTCACTGGTACTAGTTGGGTGAAAACTTTTGACATCATACACAACATGATGAAGACATTTGAAATTATAACGTTCTAGGGGAAACTTCCATCATAGACCCATGTCAATTGAGATTTTACCATCTAGGGCCTATCCATACACTATTTGTATCAGAGTTGGCCCACAAGTGTCATGGGGTATTAATATATCTTGACCTTCATTTATCACAGTTGTGGCTCACCTACAAACCCATGTTTATGGATCAACTACAAAACACCCTTTCCATTGATGTACATTTTCTAGGCTAGACACTATCAATATCAAAGTTAGCCCATAAGCATTATAGGATACTATATCCTTTGACCTTTGCTCACCATGATTATGGGTCAACCACGCAAAACCCTTATATTCATTGGCTCATATTAAACAAAATCTTCTCACAAGGGATCTTGAAACAATGGGAACCATTTCTTCCTAAGGGAAAAGTCTTGATCATAATGGAAAGTAGTATCTACACATGGTATTTACCCATGGTATTGTAACTCAAGAAGGCACCTAGAATACCATAAATAATGGGTGTCACCTTGTAAAAGGACAAATATGTCCTTCAAAATGTAGGATAAATTATTTCTCCATTTAATAAAGAATTATTTTATTTTCATATATTGTTATGTATTCACTGTGTATTTTCTATTTAAATTTTTTATAAGAATTGTTTCAGAGCATATTTGTATTTTCTCTCTCCTACTCTTTGTAAGCATTTAAGGTTTCTAAATATTAGATGCCGAGATCCGTATCAACCTCCCCTATTTTTATCCAAGGATTCAACCATAAATATTGTTTCACAAATGGGTAACCATGTCCTATAATATAAGGGATGGGTTGAATATTGTGAAAAAGGAAAAACATATATTCCTAGTTAGATTGGGTCCATAAAAAATGGAAATGAAGCCCATTTATGTCAAACATATTAGTTGATACTTTATTGTGACAATTATTTGAGTGGAAAAGGTGTTTGAAAGCATAATCTCATGGTGGATGTATAATAAAGTAATTCCCCTTGATGCCTCATGTACATCTAATTTCATTGAGCTATAGTTTATTGAACAAGTAGTATCAATTTTAGACAGCATATCAAATGAGCACTTTGTTTCCTATAGAATAGCCATAGTTGGCTTTTCTTTCAGAGTTTTATTTTTAATAAATATTTGTTTTTTTCATTCATTCATCTGATAATTTATGATAGTATATTCGTTGGGCATTTGAGCGGGTGGGGTGGAACATGTTCATCATCAACGCCATTATTTTTAAATTGACTCGCATTTCTCTCAACTCTTGTAGAAGTTTCTTAGTTCTTCTTTATACACCCTTTTATTCTATTTTCGTATTTTCATCAGTATTTTAGTGTTTTAGTTTCAACTGTTAAAGAGATAGACTAGTGATGCTTACATTGTATTTTTTATTCCTAAAATTATCCTTTTTTTATCAAGGCTTTTGTCAAAATTTGAATTTATTGATTCGATATTGACTCATTCTATTTCACATCCCATTGTAATACTAAATATTGCAAATCGAGCTTGGTAAGCTCCATAGCTTCACATTCCTCTAAGTTTGTTAGGTCTCTAACGTCTTAATCCATTTATGTGTCTTTGTTGTCTCCACCATTGTTGTTTCTTCACTTCATTCATTATATCATTCTTTCCCATGTTTCTTATAACTAGTGGGATTACTCCTTAGGATTATTGGTAACCTTTTTTAATGTTTCCACCATGTTCTTGGATAATATTTCATTTCAATTACATGATATTTTCCAATGAAATCAACATCCAAGGAGGGTTTTTTACTGGATGTTTTCTTTCTTACTACATTTTCAAAACTCCTAGGTTCTTTCTCCATTTATGATTTAGGGACAGAGGAAGATTTATTAAGAGGAAAATACCTAAATAGGTTCCCTTGCTAATGATATTTGTGTTTATGTCGCTTGTTGTGATGAAAGTCCTCCTACCAACATCCATTCAACTGAGCCTGAATTAAGAACATGTTTTGGTACCAGAAATACTTGCTCATTGTCGCATGTCTTGAAACGGGTGTTAGTTGTTTGGAAAATACAAGGATGCAAATTTGGAGAATAGTTTCGTCTAAGGAATACATTATTTTAACTATGAATTTTCTTTCTAGTCTCCTAGGATGAACTTTTAGTTGTTCAAAATTGTCTAAAAATTAAAAATAGACTAAGAAACGATATCTAAAATTGCAACAACAAATAAAAGAGCAAGGCGGAGAAATAAGAAAAAAACAATGAAAATTGTTTCTACACTTCGAACCATACAAAGTAAAGTGTGCATGTTATTTTGAAGAGAAAACGACGGTTTACTCGCATAAATTTGTGTTGTAAATGTTTTCTCCTGTGGTGCCCACACTGTTGACCTGGCTGATGGTCGTTTTCAAGTTGGGAGTGTCGTTGTCCCGTGATGTGGCACTGATTTCAAATTTGTTATAGGTTAACATTTATTCACGTTAACATCCAAATTAGAAACTTTAGTTTTATATATAGTAAAAAGTCATTAATCAAAATAAAAATAGAAATTTTCCAATTACAAATATGGTAAAATTTATTAACAATAGATTTAATGTTTAATCAAAAGATTTATCTAATATAGTTTTGCATGCTTACTTCAACTAATACATTCTCAATGCTTTAAATGGAAAAATATTACCCTTTATCTCAACTATAACATCGCTAATTTATCATACAATCATTTTACGATGATAACAATGATTGGTAAAAAAAACTAAGTAAAGATGAAGATATTCCCATGAGGCATACCAAAGGGAATTCTTAACATGCAGAGCAACCACGTATTTAGACTGAAGGGAAATTAATTGATATCCGAGATCTTTCCAGATATGTAATTGAATAATAATAAAAGAATTGAAGAGGACTATTTGCAACTTACCATGGTTTATACTTGTGCGAAAGGCTACCATAAAGTATTCAAGGACCTATTCGAAGGCAAGAGATCTTCATACAATTGGTGCAAACACAAGAAGGGTTCATCTACAAATTGTTGATCAGATGCAATTCTATCATACCCATGAAGGTTCATACCCCTAGTCTTTTTTTAGGGTGCAATACCCTTAATACTTCAACTCAATACTTCTTCAATTAGAAAAAAAAGTGTGGGATGATGGGCCCCCTTGTATGACTCCACAAGGTGGAATGAATGTTGAGGATGACCCATTTATGAAGATCAAGAAGAAGCCATTGGAAATAAGTTCCCTTGTTCTACCTTTGAGGATGATATTACACTAAACATGCTCCATTTTTCTCAATCAAATACTTCTACAATCCAAAACTATATTTCAATTCATCTTTATTGCATTGTCACAGATAATCTGGCGTGATTTAAATTTTGCTAGAAGTGATATGTTGTGGTACATTTTCTCATTGGAGCTTCTTTCCACTATTTAGCTAAATTCTGCTAGACATATGGATTATTTAGCTAAGACGCTTCAAAATTAAATCGATCATTTTTGGGATTCATGTCTAATCTAGTTTCAAACTTATTGGTCAATGATTGAAGCCCGTGCTTCGAAGAAAATTATTGGCGCCATGATCATTAAATATTCTGAAAAGGAAATTCATCTAGTTTAGAGCTTACGTGATGAAGGACCCCTCCTCTATTGTCCTGGGTGTGAGTTTCATTGGATGTTTCCAAATCAACTAAAATTATGCTTCAATTACTCACTTCAAAAAACCATAAATCTACATCTAGTCATCTCATACCTATGATTTGAATAGAATTTGGAATCCACCCATGGTACCCATCGATGGTATCCACCTATGCTATTGTAACTCAAGAATCCAACGAGAATACTATAAATAAAAAGCCTCACTTGGTAAAATGACAGATGGTTCCTTCACATTATAGGGTAAATGATTTATCCATATAATAAAGAATTATCTTTTTTTCATATATAGTTAGGTATTCAGTGTGTGTATTTTTTCTTCAAGGTTTTTCTAATAATAGTTGCATGGCATATTTATATTCTTTCTCTCCTACTTTCTTTCATTATTGATTGTTCCTAGACCATAGCCCCTATGATCTATATATGTGGTATGAGAGCCAAGTTGATATAATAAATGTATGTCTAAGCCATTGCTATGAGATTCTAGTTATTATTTAGATGGAAGATTAAATTTTCTCCTTGGCGAGGGTTATGCCTTTTATTTCCTCAAATCATCAATAAGGGGAAAAGGATCAAACCCTATGGTTGTGGTCGTCATTAAAAGGGTTGTAGGAAGCTCTAAGATGGTGTAACATAATGATGACATGCCCCAAACAAGAGATGTGGTGGAGGAATTGTAGATTGGAATTGATGTTAATCTTTATGTGCCCTTCGATAATGGAAAGAATGGATTGCATAAGTTTTTTTGTAAGAACAAAACACTAGTCTAGGTTCTAGCCTGGTGGAGCCATGGCCTCATGGCCAAGCTACAAGCCTACATATTTCTTAAAGATGGTTCTCCCAAGAAGCAACGATATATGCTCAAATACCTCAATAAACCTCATTATGGTGTTTCCTTTATTGATTCCACCATGAAATACTACCTCACCCACCAAGAATCGAGAGATTATAGCCATGCATAAATTAAGGATGGATACGTGGCATATGCTTGGGAGGAGAAGATGCACAAATAATATAGGATATTCTTCTATTTTCTCATCATTCCCCACACCCCATACTACAATTTTGAACATTATAATGATGTGGAGGATACCATGGATAGGGCCTATGCTTGGCTCACTACTTGTCAAGCCTCTAGAGTGCTCATTGTTCTTGCCAACATTCAAACTGACCCTTTCCTTGCCAAGATACCTGGCAAAAGGGTGACCACTATGCTAAGCACATGGTCCCTCTCTGACCTCTCAAGAATATAAAATCCAAGGATTTATAGCTTTTAAGGTTATAATTACATCAAGATGAGTGATGTCATAGTCTCCATGAATGTTATAGGAAATGGTGTGAATGGGTTCATTATATTTCATCTCATACATCCAAGATTTTAGCCACCACCCACATGTTTCAAGAAGTTAAAATTTTTTCATATAAATACATGTTCACAAAACAAAAAATGATGGCCATAGTGCATGGTGAGTTTGCGCTCCATAATAGGGGTAATGAAAGCTATGGATGTCATGTGGTAGGGTTCCAGAAAATGATCCATGCATTTGGTTCCTGTATATATTCTCCCAATGATGTGTTTCCCACTACCTATGCATGAGATCCTAGAGTAAAGAGCCTCTTATTTCTTCACATTGTAGCTAATACATGTTGAATATTTTAGGTCAACTTTCAAATCGGATCCAAAATGAGTGGAATATTTCGGATCTCTACGCACAACATTAAGAATTCCATTGGAATATTTTTTATGTTTCCAAACCCCTCACCTATGTAAGATTTCAAACGTTTTCCATTGCCAAATCTTTTTCCAATCGAATACTTATGATATTGGCCCTTCTCAATGGAATATTTTTTTTGTAGCCCATTCCAATGGAAGATTATCATTCTTGACCCCCTCCAACAAAAGGATTTTGTCACTAGTACTAGTTGGGTGAAAACTTTTGACATCATACACAACAGGATGAAGACATTTGAAATTATAACCTTCTAGGGGAAACTTCCATCACAGACCCATGTCAATGGAGATTTTACCATCTAGGGCCTATCCATACACTATTTGTATCAGAGTTGGCCCACAAGTGTCATGGGTTATCAATATATCTTGACCTTCATTTATCACAGTTGTGGGTCACCTACAAACCCATGTTTATGGATCAACTACAAAACACCCTTTCCATTTATGTACATTTTCTAGGCTAGACACTATCAATATCAAAGTTAGCCCATAAGCATTATAGGATACTATATCCTTTTACCTTTGCTCACCATGATTATGGGTAAACCACGCAAAACCCTTATATTAATTGGTTCATATTAAACAAAAGCTTCTCACAAGGGATCTTGAAACAATGGGAACCATTTCTTCCTAAGGGAAAATTCTTGATCCTAATGGAAAGTAGTATCCACACATGGTATTTACCCATGGTATTGTAACTCAAGAAGGCACATAGAATACCATAAATAATGGGCATCACCTTGTAAAAGGAAAAATATGTCCTTCAAAATGTAGGATAAATGATTTCTCCATTTAATAAAGAATTATTTTATTTTCAAATATTGTTATGTATTCACTGTGTGTATTTTCTATTTAAAGTTTTTATAAGAGTTATTTCAGAGCATATTTGTATTTTCTCTCTCCTACTCTTTGTAAGCATTTAAGGTTTCTAAATCTTAGATGTCGAGATCTGTATCAACCTCCCCTATTTTTATCCAATGATTCAACCATAAATATTGTTCCACAAATGGGTAACCATGTCCTATAATATAAGGGATGGGTTGAATATTGTGAAAAAGGAAAAGCATATATTCCTAGTTAGATTGGGTCCATAAAAAATGGAAATGAAGCCCATTTATGTCAAACATATTAGTTGATACTTTATTGTGACAATTCTTTGAGTGGAAAAGGTGCTTGAAATCATAATTTCATGGTGGATGTATAATAAAGTAATTCCCCTTGATGCCTCATGTACATCTAATTTCATTGAGCTATAGTTTATAGAACAAGTAGTATCAATTTTAGACAACATATCAAATGAGAACTTTGTTTCCTATAGAATAGCCATAGTTGGATTTTATTTCAGAGTTTTATTTTTAATAAATATTTGTTTTTTTCATTCATTCATCTGATAATTTATGATAGTATATTCTTTGGGAATTTGAGCGGGTGGGGTGGAACATGTTCATAATCAACGCCATTATTCTTAAATTGACTCGCATTTCTCTCAACCCTTGTAGAAGTTTCTTAGTTCTTCTTTATACACCCTTTTATTCTATTTTCCTATTTTTATCAGTATTTTAGTGTTTTAGTTTCAACTGCTAAAGAGATAGACTAGTGATGCTTACGTTGTATTTTTTATTCCTAAAATTATCCTTTTTTTATCAAGCCTTTTGTCAAAATTTGGATTTATTGATTCAATATTGACTCATTCTATTTCCCATCCCATTGTAATACTAAATATTGCAAATCAAGCTTGCTAAGCTCCATATCTTCACATTCCTCTAAGTTTGTTAGGTCTCTAACGTCTTAATCCATTTATGTGTCTTTGTTGTCTCCACCATTGTTGTTTCTTCACTTCATTCATTATATCATTCTTTCCCATGTCTCTTATAACTAGTGGGATTACTCCTTAGGATTATTGGTAACCTTTTTTAATGTTTCCACCATGTTCTAGGATAACATTTCATTTCAATTACATGATATTTTCCAATGAAATCAACATCCATCAACATCCAAGGAGGGTTTTTTACTGGATTTTTTTCTTTCTTACCACATTTTCAAAACTCCTAGGTTCTTTCTCCATTTATGATTTAGGGACAGAGGAAGATTTATTAACAGGAAAATACCTAAATAGGTTCCCTTGCTAATGATATTTGTGTTTATGTCGCTTGTTGTGATGAAAGTCCTCCTACCAACATCCATTCAACTTAGCCTGAATTAAGAACATGTTTTGGTACCAGAAATACTTGCTCATTGTCCCACGTCTTGAAACGGGTGTTAGTTGTTTGGAAAATACAAGGATGCAAATTTGGAGACTAGTTTCGTCTAAGGAATACATTCTTTTAACTATGGATTTTCTTTCTAGTCTCCTAGGATAAACTTTTAGTTGTTCAATATTGTCTAAAAATTAAAAATAAACTAAGAAAAAATATATAAAATTGCAACAACAAATAAAAGAGCAAGGCGGAGCAATAAGAAAAAAACAATGAAAATTGTTTGTACACTTCAAACCATACAAATTAAAGTGTGCGTGTTATTTTGAAGAGAAAATGACGGTTTACTCGCATAAATTTGTGTTTTAAATGTTTTCTCCTGTGGTGCCCACACTGTTGACCTAGCTAATGGTCGTTTTCAAGTTGGGAGTGTTGTTGTCCCGTGAGGTGGCACTGATTTCAAATTTGTTAAAGTAGGTTAACATTTATTCACGTTAACATCCAAATTAGAAACTTTAGTTTTATATATAGTAAAAATTCATTAATCAAAATAAAAATAGAAATTTTCCAATTACAAATATGGTAAAATTTATTAACAATAGATTTAATGTTTAATCAAAAGATTTATCTAATATAGTTTTGCATGCTTACTTCAACTAATACATTCTCAATGCCTTAAATGCAAAAATATTACCCGTTATCTCAATTATAACATCGCTAATTTATCATACAATCATTTTACGATGATAACAATGATTGGTAAAAAAAACTAAGTAAAGATGAAGATATTCCCATGAGGCATACCAAAGGGAATTCTTAACATGTAGAGCAACCACGTATTTAGACTGAAGGGAAATTCATTAATATCTGAGATCTTTCCAGATATGTAATTGAATAATAATAAAAGAATTGAAGAGGACTATTTGCAACTTACCATGGTTTATACTTGTGCGAAAGGCTACCATAAAGTATTCAAGGACCTATTCGAAGGCAAGAGATTTTCCTACAATTGGTGCAAACACAAGAAGAGTTCATCTACAAATTGTTGATCAGATGGAATTCTATCATACCCATGAAGTTTCATATCCCTAGTCTTTTTTTAGGGTGCAATACCCTTAATACTTCAACTCAATACTTCTTCAATTAGAAAAAAAGTGTGGGATGATGGGCCCCCTTGTATGACTCCACAAGGTGGAATGAATGTTGAGGATGACCCATTTATGAAGATCAAGAAGAAGCCATTGGAAATAAGTTCCCTTGTTCTACCTTTGAGGATGATATTACACTAAACATGCTCCATTTTTCTCAATCAAATCCTTCTACAATTCAAAACTATATTTGAGTTCATCTTTATTGCATTGTCACAGATAATCTGGCGTGATTTAAATTTTATTAGAAGTGATATGTTGTGGTACATTTTCTCATTGGAGCTTCTTTCCACTATTTAGCTAAATTATGCTAGACATATGGATTATTTAACTAAAACGCTTCAAAATTAAATCGATCATTTTTGGGATTCATGTCTAATCTAGTTTCAAACTTATTGGTCAATGATTCAAGTGCATGCTTCCAAGAAACTTATTGGCCCTATGATCATTAAATATTCTGAAAAAGAAATTCATCTAGTTTAGAGCTTACGTGATGAAGGACCCCTCTTCTATTGTCCTGGGCGTGAGTTTCATTGGATGTTTCCAAATGAACTAAAATTATGCTTCAATTACTGGCTTCAAAAAAGCACAAATCTACATCGGGTCCTCTCATACCTATGATTTGAATAGAAGGTGGAATCCACCCATGGTATCCATCCACGGTATCCACCAGTGCTATTGTAACTCAAGAATCCAACGAGAATACTATAAATAAAAAGCCTCACTTGGTAAAATGACATATGGTTCCTTCACATTGTAGGGTAAATGATTTATCCATATAATAAAGAATATATTATTTTCATATATAGTTAGGTATTCAGTGTGTGTATTTTTTCTTCAAGGTTTTTCTAATAATAGTTGCATGGCATATTTATATTCTTTCTCTCCTACTTTTTTTCATTATTGATTGTTCCTAGACCATAGCCCCTATGATCTAGATATGTGTTATGAGAGCCAAGTTGATATAATAAATGTATGTCTAAGCCATTGCTATGAGATTCTAGTTATTATTTATATGGAAGATTAAATTTTCTCCTTGGCGAGGGTTATGCCTTTTATTTCCTCAAATCATCAGTAAGGGGAAAAGGATCAAACCCTATGGTTGTGGTCGTCATTAAAAGGGTTATACGAAGCTCTAAGATTGAGTAACATAATGATGACATGCCCAAAACAAGAGATGTGGTGGACGAATTTTTGTCAAAGTGTTTTTTTGTCAAACTAGTTAGTGTGACATTAAAGAATTTTTATTTTTTCTATTTTTTAATTTAAATATATTTTGTCCATTCATGTTTGGTTTTATATGCAATATTTATGACTGAAAAATCATTAAAAAGTTTATCCTACAGGTTGAGAGAGAAAATTGATTGTTAAAGAATGTATTCCTTAGAGGAAACTAATCTCCAAGCATCCATATTTGTATTTTCCAAAAAGATATAGTTTACTCTAGAGAATTAAATGATTTAAAATATGTCACATTTTTACTTGCACAACCAATTATGTACCTAGCACATAAAAATATATTTTTGTACTGTGTGTGTCCCCTATAGAGTAGATTAGATTCATTGTTATTTTGAAGACATTAATGATTAACTAAACCTCCCAAGGGTTGCATTTTCTCTACCCATGGTTTAATGTATTCCACATCACTTCCATATAGCAAGAAATCACTCAACAAGACTACACACCCTATCATAAGAATAATTACCAAATTGTTTTTAATAAAAAAAGAGTTGAAAATGGGACAATTTTGGCATGGCTTCTTTAGAACTTTTACAAAATTGCGGGGAATGAAACCATTTTGGAATGGATTCTCTCCTTATGACCTTACTCTACATTTTGTTCATCACTCAATGGAAAATATGTAAAAATTATTCTCTTCGACAACTCTAATCAGCATGGAATATCGTCAATATTTTCAATGTAATTGAAAACCCTCGCTTATTTCATCTATAGTAGTATGTTCCCTTTTAACTTTTAACATAATTGATAACTATAACTCATTTCACTTTTGTCACATCCAAAAGGCATTTGTACTTTTTTAATGCACCTCGAATTTGAACCTTCCACATTATGACATTCAATTTATATTATAAAACATTGAGGGAATCCTTTCTACAAAGGGAGGCATTTGTAGAAGAGTGAGTGTAGAGTTCCTTCCTTTTATATCATGAAGAGCTTTTGTCGCATCCAAAAGGCATTTGTACTTGTTTAACACACCCAAAATTTGATCCTTTCACATTATGATATTTAGTTCTAATGAAAACACCATTTTTAAAAGATCGTGTTTGAAGTTAACCCTTACGTAACTCCCATTGAACTTGAGCTACAAAGTATGATGTCTTATAGTTGCTTTGAATGAAAAATATGATAGGAATCGATAGGACTTGGGCCACGATAGTTTTCCTTCATCATCAAAATTACTAGAATAATTATCATGATGTCTTTTGTTATTATGAAAATAAGGTAATCCATGGAAGGATTTCCTAACTCTTGAACAGTGGTCACAATATCTGTGTCTGTGTACCCTAGTATTGCTTGTGTGAATGTACCTATGAGAACTACTTGCTAAATTTTCCTTACATATATGTTATTTTATTTTCCCTATGTTGGAATGAGGGCACCTGAACTTGAATTTAGAGTTAATCCAAAAGGAACCATATGATTCATAACTTGATTCTAAGCTACTACATTTAGAATATGGGCTCTCACTTCTCTCATTCTTCTTTCTAGACAAATTTTCTTCCTTTCAATTACCAATATTTCAACTTTCTCACCTATATCTATTGCACCTTCTCTGGTAGCCACCATGCTTACATGAAATTCATCCTTCAATTATTGTACAAGCATAACAACTACTCCTGTGACTGCATTGTCTACAAGTTTTGACTACATATCCAAGAATAAGACATGATGTAATATGTGTAACCCTTGCTTATTGGACATGATACATAAAATTATTGTGACATTTATGCATATCAACATCCATGCTTTATAATTACATTGTGATAGTGCAGTGAATTTGAAATAAACATGTGGCATGTTTGGTAACTATTTGTTTAATCATATGGTATCGAAACATTATTACAAATAGAAAAGGAACATGTTTAGTAGGTTGTGCACACAAAGTACATGTTTGGTAACTATTTATTTCCTCACGTGGTATCCAAACTTTATTACAAATAGAAAAGGAACATGTTTAGTAGGTCGTGCACACAAAGTACACGATAACCGAGAAAGACCTCCTTTGAGTATGTGGCATATACGTTCCATAAGACTATGATATATATCAGTGACATTTTTCAACAGTCACTAAAATACCAGCTTGGGAAGTTCAAAGGGTCCTCCCATTAGCAAATACAAAACCAACACCACAATTTGGGAACCATGAAATCTCGTACAATAAGTTTCTCTTTACAAGGCATGTAAATAAGCATGATTAAATTTTACATCTTATTCCTTCACAGTTGTTTATTAGGTGTTTAAAGGAAGGATTAAAAACCTAGAAAACCTACATTCAATACACATGTCTCTATTTAAACATCAAAATAATATCTTCATATTTAAAATTAAAGTGCCTCTAATTAACCCAAGTGCCCTAATTATTGGCGAAAATTCATTGTGAAGGCTAATATGGGCATTTTAAGGTTTAGTGCCATACTATGGAAGTTTTCTCCTTTGGCTTACTTTGTAAGCTTATATTAGTTTGTGTTGGTTACAGTAGAAATTCACCTTTGCATGTGATGTGAGGTTCTGTCGGAGTACCTAATATAAATTGGGTAAAGTCCTCTATCAAGACTACCATGTGTAGTAGACCTGCATTTTTTTATATGAATTTGGCAAGACACAATCCTTGATGGGGGAGCTCTTGACTCAATTATACCTTAGGTTGACTTTAGGTCCAAGGGTTCCCAACTGGGAAACAACAACACTGTTCACTAACAGGAGAGCCTCATTGACAAAATTGAAAAGTTGGAGCACTTTTCTAGTTTGGAGCGATTTTCACAAGTAAGAATGGTTGTGGAGTCACTAGAGAAAACCCACTTTTGTCTTTCTCAGTAATAAAACCATTATGATTATGATTCAAAAATTCATAGTGCCATAGGGATCAAGAGCATTGACTTGATAATCAAAAGGGTTTGTTTTTTCCCCTAGGAAAAATCATAATTTTCCATTATAAATGGAAAATTACATGTTGTAAATGTTGGTAGCATATGATGTATGTTGTACATAGCCATCAAAATTTATAGGTCTATACATAATTACCGACTAAGGTTATGCCTTCAGATTTTGTAAATATTTATACAAAAATTCAAAATGTTTGCTTTGAAAATATATATTATATATATATATATTATATATATTAGGATCATAAAAACTGTGAAAATTGGGGCCTGTCAGCCCTCTGCTACATCTGGTCCTTGTAAGGCTTGTGATAATACTGGAAGAACTGACCCTGCCCTTGTTCTTGGATAAACCATTTTCATCTGGGTTGATTCGCTGCCTCCTTGGAAAGTTGATCCGCAGCCTAGTTGTGCTCCCTGTAAATGTGGAAACAGGTAATTTGTTCAAATTGTTATTTTAAAGGCAATGCATCATCCAAAATGTTCTTGAGACAATGCACATGACATGCAGTTGTGCAAGAGAACCAATTAATGATGATCTTAGAGTCCCCAAATATCTGAATATGTCTAGAGTTATGTGCCAATGTAAAGTATAATAAATGTCAGAGTGAGATGAGCTCAGCAAAATTGTTTTTGCTAGCACCAAACCCCATGCAGATTAAAAAAGAATGATTGTCTAATAAATGGAGAATAATACCCCACACCCCTGGTCTTCGGCAGATCCGTCGAAGTATACCCATGGATGGTCATGGTTGATGGCTTCAAGAGTTATGGTGCAAGAAGGTGGGGAGTGTTCAACATCTAGTATTTCATTGAAATTATTGATGATTCTAGTGATTACCAAGGGCCACCGAATTTGCAGATTGTTGAATATGATGTTTTTTTGACTTAACCAAGTATGACATCATATAATCAGGGGGAGATTGTGATTCTTCATGTTGGGGGAAGATTTCCATCAGTCGTTCCAGTCGTTGAGGTATGTCCAAAGAGGAGAGGACCTGCTCCCAAAATGTGTTGTAAGGTTCTGCAGAATAGGAAGAGATGATCATTCGATTCCTCGTGCTATTGATGAATGACACACGTAAACGAACAAAAGTCTAATCTCTTCGTCAAGTTGATACTTGTAGGGGTTTTATTCATGATGATATTCCACATAAAGATTTGAGTTCATGAGGGAGCCTTGGGTTTCCAAGTGCTCTCCACCACCCCTCCAGAAAAGGGGGCTTATGCGCAACACGTATAATTGGATATCCGATCTTGGGAGAGTATACTCAATGAGATGTCAAAGCCCATATGAGAACATCATCGTGATTAAATATTCAGACATGTGATTCAGATAACACATTTATGTACTTCCCCCAATCTTGTGTGCACTGATCTCGAATCCCTAGTGTAGCTGGAAATATCTAAGCTTGTAGGAAAATATTAGTGTTATGTTAATCTACTATTTGTGAAATCGTGGATATGTCCCTGCAATTTAGGAATGAAATAAGGTCTGGAGGAAGTCAATATAAGTTTCCACAACCTATCCATGATTTAGATCCAATGCAATTTGTTGTTCCATTGTTAATTCACCAAGTGAGGCCATTCCTGATGCTGGGGAGAGTTTGTAATTCAACTGTAAAGATGATAGAGATACCATGTTTGTTCCAAGATGGATGGCGAACCCAATCCATGAGGTTATGCGGCCAAATGTATTTATTGATGACCACATCTTTCCATAGACTTTTGGGCTTTAGGAGTAGCCATCCCAATTTGGCAGCCAATGCATCTGAAAATGATGGAAGATATTTGAGGGTCGATCCTCCCAATTTCCTGGGAAATGCAATACAACTCCATATCACCCAAGTGAATGACTTCCCCTCCTTGTGTCAATTCCATAGAAATTTGGAGCATATTGTTTCTATTGTCAAAAGTATACCTTGAGGAATCCAGGCAAGGTACAACTAGTAAACCATAGTGGCTTCCAATACTGATTTGATAATAACTAGCCTCCCAGATCTGGATAGTAATTGGTGGTTCCAACTAAGCAACCCTTTTTACACCTTAGTCATCAATCAAGTCTAGTCAGCTATTTTTTATCCATGGGAGTTTATGTGAAATTCCAAATATTTAAGTTCATCATCCAATTGAAAACTTTGGAAGGGAAGCTTATGATAAGCATGTATGCATTCCTGAGGAGAGCAAGCTGTGAAGGTGATGCTAGGCTTTGTTCTATTGGTTTCCATCCCAGTAGTTGTACGAAAAATTTGTATGATATCATAGAAAGTATTGAAGTCTCAGATGTCACTAATGATAAAAATAACACATCATCAACGAAAAGAAGATGGGATAAAATACATTGATCAATGATCTTGAGCCCCAATAGTCGCCCAAATCTTCTTTCCTCCAGGATTAGCTTGCTTAGTCCTTCCATGACAAGCAGGACAAGTAATGGGGATAGTGGACAACCATGTTTGAGGCCCCTCTCAGCATGGAAGAAATTGGAGACTGATCCATTTATAAGTACACTAAAGGAGACAGGGGAAATGCAACACATAATCCATTAGATGAAAGGGATGGGGAATCCAAGGTGTGTGAGAAACATCCTAAGATAGAGATAGCTAACTTGATCAAAAGCCTTTGATAGATCGATTTTTTAGAATGGATCCTTTTAGATGCTTCAATTTGATAGAATGGAGAGCTTCCTGTGATGTGCCAATGACCTCATGGATCTGTCAATTATGGAGGAAAGAAAATTGTTCATATGAGATGTTGGCCGAGAGAATAGGCTTGATACAGTTAATAATGATTTTGGCTATAAGCAGCTGCAAAGGGATATGGGTTGGAAATCAATTAAGGATTGAGGGGAGTCCACCTTAGGGATGAGGGCAATGAAGGTGGAATTGATGACCTCATACATGTGCCTTGTAATCCTACATTCCTCAACAACCTTGAGTAGGTCCATGCCTGAAGTATCAAAAGAAGGTAGATAGAATTCTATAGACCATCCATCAAAATGTTTGGCGGAATGTTTGGTTTGCCAGCAAAATAAAGTTGAAACAATTAAGACACCGGGTCTATTACAACCCTTATCCATTCCAAGCAAACGTTGGGAGGAGGTTTCAATGGATTTTATCACAGGTTTACCCAAGTCTGGGGGAAATAGTGTCATCATGGTGGTATTTGATAGACTTACCAAGTATGCACACTTTTGTGCATTATCACATCCATTTAAAGCCAGTACAGTTTCTAGTGCATTTATGGAAACAATTCAAAAGCTACATGGAAACCCAAAGATTATTGTAAGTGATAGAGATCCCATTTTCACTGGAAATTTTTGGACAGAATTATTTTCTTGTCTTGGTACTCAGTTAGCTCATAGCCCATCTTATCATCCTCAATCTGATGGGCAAACTGAGATAGTAAACAAATGTTTGGAAGGATATCTTCGTTGCTTTGTATCTGATAAACAGACACAATGGGGCAAATGGTTGCCTCTGGCTGAATGGTGGTATAACACTTCCTTCCATACAGCAACAAAAATGACCCCATTTATGGCACTTTATGGGTATCAACCACCATCCATCACATCATATTTAAGAGAAAATTCTAAGGTTCAGGCACTGGAACATCACATCGAACATCAACAACAAGTCCTCCAACTCTTAAAGGATAACCTTGTGTTGGCACAGAATAGAATGAAACAACAGGCAAATCAACATCGCAATGAAAGAAGTTTTGATGTAGGTGATTGGGCATTCCTACAACTACAACCATATAAGCAAATGTCCCTCAAGCAAGCTAACAAGGATAATAAATTATCACCAAAGTATTATGGTCCGTACAAGGTGTTGCAAAAGATTGGCACTATGGCATACAAATTAGAGCTTCCTGTAGCTTCTCGATTGGTACTATGGCATACAAATTAGAGCTTCCTGTAGCTTCTCGATTGGACCTAGTTTTCCATGTTTCATGTTTAGAGAAGGTTATAGGCGACAAGCTCCCAGTTCAAACAATATTTCTAGAACTTGACGAGGACGGAAAAATTATATTGGAACCAGAAGCAGTCATAGAAACAAGAACTCGAAAACTACGAAATCGATCAATTTCAGAGTATCTTATCAAGTGGAAGAACTTATCTGCTGAAGATTCCACATGGGAGGATGAGAATTTTATGTAGAAACATCCAGAACTACTCAAGCGTTGAGGACAACACTTTTTTTTGAAGGAGAGGGGCATGTTGGGTCCCTATAATACTAGTGATTACCCCATTACTATTGTATTTGTACCCTTTATTAATATTGTTGTGCCCCTGATCTAGGAGGATATTGGTGGCCACCCGCTAATTCCACTTGGATCCCCTCTAGTGCTTCGTGCAGTTTTTTTTTTTCAGTTACCTTAATTATAGCACAATTTACTATTTTTAGTAGTTTTTCAGTTCCTAAACTTCCGGAGCCGTTTTGAGGCCCTAAACGACGTTTTTTGGGAAATCTACCGCCAGTGATTTTTCAGTCCAAATATCGTCTTTTTCGTCGTAGTCCTCGGAGAGATCATTCCAATGGGCTATCATGCGCGTCAAATGGAGATAAGACGACCAATTCGCGGCCCCGGGAAGTTGATGTACCAACTTACCCAAAAATGGGGCCCACAAGTTGGCGTTTCATCTTCCAGGGTTAGGTTTTGGAATGTGAAGGGTTTTTCCATTGTTTCTCAACAATAAATAGGCCTTTGAGCCTCATTGTAACACAGTTCAAAGGCATGTAGCCACACATCTCTTCTCAGAGATAAGCTGCCATCGCCCTAGCTGGTTTATTTTCGTTTCTCGTTGTAAGCATATTTCAGTATTTTCTATTAATGAAATGAAGTATTATTTCCGCTGCATCTTTGTGTATATGGTTATCTCTATAATATGTTGCGTTCCTATATAACTCTGGATCAGTGGTATCAGAGCGGTCTGCTTTTTTTCTGTTTTTTCTTTGCATGTCCCCAACAAGGTCGGGATATAAGGAGTTAGGGCTTGAGCTGGTCGAACCTTTGCAAGGCCAGCCTCACAAATCCCGACGGCCTCCCATGGCGGATGAAAAGAAAGACGAGGGAGCAGGAGATCGTATCAAAATCTTGCTCGAAGAAGCCCTCGAGCGACAACGGAACGCGATGATGGACAACTTTGCCCAAATCCTTCAGCGACTACCCAAAAGTGACACATCGGCTTGCAACAGCTACTCTGGAAATGCCACGCCCTTTAAGGTACAAGTTAATTTTGAAATCTCCATGTTCGAGGGTCAGATAGATGCAGATGCTGTAGATAAATGGTTAAATCTGCTAGAGGGTTATTTTTCAGTTCATGAATTTTCGAGTCGGGAAAAGATTGTTTTCGCTCTTCTCAAAGCAGCCCCCCACGTCAAGGACTGGTGGGAAACCTACTGCGAGCAGAGGGATGAAACTACAGGCTCGTTATTTTCAGTCGCACTGACCTGGAATTCATTCCGGGAGGCCATTAAGGAGAAATACTACCCTGTTGAAAGCTATGAGGATGAATACATAAAGTGGACCACACTGCGGCAGGGAAGGGATCAAGATGTGCCGGAGTTCACCAATATTTACCATACCCTTCGCACGAAGTTGGGTATCAAGGATTTGGAGCAGCATTTGATACTCAAATATCGCGACTGCCTGCACAAGTACATCCAGGAAGAAATGGAATTCCTGAACATCTCCTCTCTCGGCATAGCATACCGATATGCCGTCAAGATTGA
>APFE030833587.1:0-10243 GCA_000404065.3 Pinus taeda
TATCTTTTCATCCATATTTTTGATGTGAAATTTGTGGCCATTACACCACATAGCCTTATAGTATTTCAGTTGTGTAATGTCACACACATAAAATATTCCTTCTCAATTGGTAATAATATTTATACCTAGAAATTATTCAAATTAAGAAAAAGGCACACCATATAAATCAATATAATATTAAAAAAAAAAAACTAAATAGTAATGGGGGATATGCTTACGTGATTATGTTTCAAACCATCTTATGAATCAATTTCCCTCTTTGTAATATTGGTATCTCTCTCACGTTCAGTTTCATTGACCAATGTAGCCACACTATGCCATGATAAGTTACCATCAATTGATTTTTTCCATCTTTCAGTCGACACCGTAATCCAATCAATGTTGTTTATAATGTATTAATGTAATGCATCCCACTGTCATCAAAATATATTAAAATAAAAAATTAACTTATAATTAGTTACTAACGAATACCTTCATAATAAAGGATTATGTTGGAAGACCAAAAATTCAATAAGTATGATGTAGATAAAATAAAATGCCAAATGTGTTATAAGTCTCCACCATCTACTTACATTCCACTTTCCTTGTTCTACCTTTCCCTAAAAGGTCTCCCCTTAAGATGGTGTATATTTAAATCACTAATTAAGATAAAAATATACATTCAAGTAATAAGCATCTACATGCTCCCATTGGGGTTGAAAAAACGTCATGAAGTGAGGCTCGGGGAGGTGCATGCCACCCATTTGATCTTAATTATAATTAAGGTTGGGTGGCATGGCACCCCCCAGCCATGCAAGCACATGTGAATTTATGCTAATTAATGAGAGGATCTTTTATTACTTGCAACATGATGATGGGGGAAGTAGTAGAATAATCTTAATTATTCGCTAGCCAGAGGTAACTCCTGAGTAATAGGAGGGTAACCAGTAGGCTGTAAGCGATAAAAAACAGTAAATATCGATGGTCTCAATAGTCTCAAATAGAGTTAAATGAGAGAATATGCTAGACTGTTATTAACCCAACAGACCGAGTAGGGAACTGTAATTGAAAGACAGAAGGGAAGCTTTATTTATACATGCAGCCGTGAGCACGAAACTTTAACAACATTCCTCAAGATAAGTAACTCACGAAATAAAAACTTGAAGCTATATTATATAGTGGTATTACGCTGCAAAACCTCTGTGACAGAGCTGCTCAAATATAATGACTGAAACCTAAATACTGTAGAAATCATGAAACATTAACAATCATTCCTCGTAAAGGCGGTTTTCTCCAAATACCGTGAACAAAGAAGAGAAAAAGTGATAACCCAGAATATTTTAAAGAACCATATGCGGATATCAGTACAAACCAGACAACTAACTGTTGGCAAATAAATGCAAAGAGCCTGTAGTGAAATAATCATCAAATACCATATGGGCATGCAATAATATAAATAACAGAATAACTACTCAGAAAAACAATAGCTAATATCGCGAGGAATAAACCCTTGTTGGGCGAATCAAACTGTGCCGAGCCTATGAGGGCGAACCCATAAGAATACCATCTACGGGTTCATGCCCAGCTCGAAATTAAAACTGCAGAGGGCAAACACTTCTAATAAACACATAGGAAGAAATGGTGATGCGCCATAAAGAAACAAGTTTGTATATATATAATAATAGAAAAATCTGGAAGTGGGTACAGTTCGATATCAAACCAAAATCCAAAATCTTATCAGCATGTACAATGTGAGTCGCTTAAGGGCGGTCATTGTTCCATATCATTTACAACCATGGATAAAAATCCACGAGCAACAAAGGCAATGAAGCCATATCTAAACAGTTAAATACAATAACCCAGAGCGGGAATTAATTGCTGCAACCACGGCAGAATAACTGAGGGCTTCAACAACAAATGGAGGAACCTGCCAGCAAACGGTGAGGTTAACCTGGAAATCGACACCTTGATGCATAGTTGAATGCCCAATAAAACTATTGACTCACATGTAAGCGTCGAGCCAAATGGACTGGTTATTAACCTTCTATCGTCGCTATGTGTAACCCCTGCCAATAGACCCGTTAGCGGAGTCGGGCTATCCGAAAGGAAACAAACTGTAACAATAAAAAATAAACCAGGGGTCGACGGTATCCACCTTACCTCGGCTCGAGCTTGCAGGAACTGGAGAAACAACACGAAACAAGACTCGGATGGAACGAGTCGGCAAACACCAAATGAACATAATACCTGCGCCGGGCAGCAGAGAAGTCACCGCCATCGCCAGGGGTAAATGTACATAATGCTAAAAGGATAATAAGCGACCGATTATATACCTGTAAAGCATGAAGATATATATACAAAGCTAAATAGTCGATAAGCAACCGATTATATACCTGTAAAGCATGAAGATATATATAAAAAGCTAAATAGTCGATAAGCGACCGATTGAATACCTGTAAAAGTATGGATATATATATACAAGCTAATTAGTCGATAAGCGACCGACTGTATACCTGGAAGAACATGAAAATATAGAAATAATGCGAAATAGATAGTGTGCGACAGACTGTATGTATGTATCAGAACATAAATAGTTAAAAAACTAATGGATGGTATACCTGTAACAAAGTCTAAACATAATGCCGAATTTCAGTAGAGAAGGAACTATATACCTTCATAACAACATTCTGATGGAGTAGCAGAGGGTTCCAGCTCGGTAGAGCCCGGAGGCAAGTCGAAGACGCCCATTGAAGCCGCGGAGGAAAATGCCCAATGCATGCTTTGGCGGCAGGGTATACCCGCGGACCTCAAAACCCTAAAACAATAAACCTTGAAGAGCGGGATTAGCTCTCCATCGTTCGATGGTAGAGAGCTCCCGCAACACCGTTAGATCTCGTCTCCGGATCCCAAAGTGCAGAATTCAGTCAGAACAGTAAAGAGCAGTCACAGTTGCCAACATGTATAAATGGGTAAGTAAGCCACATGCCAAGTGGTGGAAGCATGACTTTAATAGTTTTGAAATAAACAATTATAAACCATGTACTTCCCAAATCCTGTGGTACGTTTTCCGCACGATATCATGGGGTAATAATATTAATGCAAGATATGTATACCATCAACCTTATATAGCGTGCACATATTCGTTAGGAGGTGAACCTTATAAAAAAAAAAATATGTGCGTGAATACGGGTTAATATAGTAAGAGTTGTGACATATGGTATCAGAGCCCAGTTACAAAACTGAGGCCTCTGGGATAACAAAACAATATAAATGCGAAATTCTGATGAATAATAGTAATGTGCATGTGAAAGTATCAGAGATAGAAATAATGTATATAATTATTGCCATTAACATGCTGATGTTCGTTATTCTGCTACTTAAATTATGAACAAGCTCAGGAACAGAAGCCAAGTAATTACAACATGAGAAGAGCAGATGGTGCATCTCATAGGTACACAGCGGGACAAGGGACTCATGATCCGGAAATTAACCCAGAACTATGGGTACAACTTGGGGAAGAAGCCAGGGTTACCAATCAAGCAATCTTGGAAACGGTACAAGAACTTAAAAGGGAAATGGCTCGATTACGAGAAGACAATGCACGACTGACAATAGAACAGGAAAGGATTTTAAAAAGTCTGTCTGAGAGACAGAATCAATTGCCAATTAATCGTAGTGCAGAATAGCAGCGGATGTCAGAGGAACAGAATCATCCTATACCACCTGAGAGATATGAAGAACAAGAGGAGCGTTCTGATAATGCATTGGAACAACAAACCTCAAAGAGACAAAGGATGGAGTTACAAGGAGAATTCCGCAAGATTAAGCCACCACATTTTGACAGAGAACAGGAAGAAGCGGCAGAAGCATGGTTGATTAATATGAATAAGTATTTTCAACTGTACGAGTACGACCATAACCTTAAAGCCCGGTTGGCTATTTTCCAACTGCAGGGAAAGGCCACCTTATGGTGGGAGGAAGTCAAGATAGTGAAAGGAGTGACGGAACAAACGATCACTTGGGAAAATTTCCAACGGTACTTTAAGGAGAGATACTTAACTGAACGTTTTTATGATGAAAAAGCGCGAGAATTCCATGATCTGCGGTTGGGACAACAGATGATGGATGAATTTATTACTCTCTTCACCTCCTTGCTCCGTTATGTGCCATATATAAGGGAAGAAAAAGCAAAAGTGCAACGTTTTGTTAGCAGCCTGCCTCCATACATGCGGGAAAGGATTGAATTCGATAATCCTAAGTAAATGGACGAGGTCATTCGTAAAGCCAGAATTTGTTACAAACAAAGCAAGCAAAAAGGAGAGATTGCTAGCAAGAAATGGAATGAAAGGAAAGGCTTCAAGACAAATGGTCTAAATAAAGGTAGTCGCAGTGGCAAAGGATTTGGCAAGGTGCCAAATAATAGAAATGTAACCAGAAGTGCAACCAAGTTTAAGACATCAAATGAACCAAAAATCAATGAACAACATGTAAGAATGGACAGTGAGGGGACGGCTAGACCCCAGGTACACTGATGGGGCTGTGGGGGACCACACTATGTTAAAAACTGCCCACAGCGGAAGGGAACGGAACAACTGTCCCAAATTCATGAAGCCTCAACTGTTGGTGAAGTTGGACGTAGCATACCCAGAATTAACGCAGCTTTGGACGATCGCGAGGCAGAATATCAACCCACCATGGTCGAATTTGAAGGTAAGATTTCATACCTTACTATAACTGTTTTAATTGACCCAGGTGCTACATTTAGTTATGTGAGTCCCAAGATAGTAGAGCGCTGTAAATTATAGCCTGTTAGATTTAAAAAACCATGGCTGGTACAACTAGCTACAGGAGCCAAGAGGCGAGTCACAGCAAAAATTAAGGATTGTTCGCTTACAATAGCTGGAGAATCAGTAGTAGCAGATATGAATGTACTTCCTCTCGGATCATACGATGTTTTAATTGGAATGGACTGGTTGGAAAGACACTGGTCGTTAGTTGATTGCAAAACTAAAGTTATTTATTATAAAGATCAAAATGGACATAAAAAAGAACTACAAGGGATCCAGCGACCAGTGCAAATCCGACCAATAACCGCAACTCAGCTGGCAAAATGTATTCGAAAAGGGTGTCAGATGTATGCTATACAAGTGGGTTTTGCAGATTCTAAAGGCAAAGCAGCAACCTTAGATAACATTCCTGTGGTACAGGAATTTACAGATGTATTTCCGGAGGAAATCCCCGGATTACCCCCGAAAATAAATATAGACTTTACTATCGAATTGATACCAGGCGCAGCTCCAGTATCAAGAGCACCTTACAGAATGAGTGTGCCTGAGTTAACAGAATTAAAGATGCAACTGCAGGAATTATTAGATAAAAATTACATTCAACCTAGTGTGTCACCTTGGGGAGCCCCAGTATTGTTCGCCAAGAAAAAAGATGGAACCCTCCGAATGTGTATTGATTATCGTCAGTTAAACAAACTGACCATCAAAAACAAGTATCGCTTACCACGGATTGACGAATTGTTCGACCAAGTGAAAGGAGCAACTGTGTTCTCTAAGATTGACTTAAGGTCAGGCTACCACCAGATCCGGATTAAAGAAGAGGACATTGCCAAAACTGCCTTCCGAACAAGGTATGGGCATTATGAGTTTGTGGTATTACCTTTTGGGTTAACTAACGCCCCTGCCACTTTCATGTGTTTAATGAATAGTATTTTTCATCAATATCTGGATCGGTTTGTGCTGATATTTATTGACGACATATTGATATATTCCCGTACGGTCGAAGAGCACTAGGAACATCTTAGAATGGTGCTACAGACCCTTCGAGAACACCAGCTATACGCCAAGTTTAGTAAATGTGACTTTTTCCAAGAGGAGATTCAGTATTTAGGCCATGTAATTACCAAAGAGGGCATTGCTGTAGACCCTGAAAAGGTAAAGGCTATAATGGAGTGGCCTGTACCAAAGGATGTCGCGGATATCCGGTCCTTTATGGGTTTAGCCGGGTACTATAGACGATTTGCGAAAAATCTCTCCGAAGTGGCATTCCCCATCACATCTCTGCAGAAAAAGGGAAGAGCATTCCAATGGACCCCCGAATGTCAGAGAAGCTTCAAACACTTAAAACAATTGCTTACTACAACACCTATCTTGAGTATAGCTGATCCTGACAAAGAATATGTGGTATGTACGGATGCAAGCAAGGAAGGGCTGGGAGGTGTATTAATGCAAGAAGGCAAAGTGATTGCCTATGAATCAAGAAAGTTAAAAGAACATGAACAAAAATACTCTGCTTATGATTTGGAACTGGCTGTTGTTATACATGCTTTGAAGATGTGGCGGCACTATCTCATGGGAAGAAAGTTTTTGTTATTGACTGACCATCATAGTCTAACTAATTACTTCAGCCAGCCCACTTTAAACGCAAGACAAGCTAGATGGACATACTTCCTAAGCACCTTTGACTTCGATATTAAACATTTGCAGGGGAAGGAAAACCGAGTGGCTGATGCCTTAAGTCGAAAGGTACAAAGCTTATATCAAATATCCCTCAGTAGCTGGAAGAGTACTCTCTTAGAAACTATACAGAAAACAGCAGAAAAGGATGATGAATACCAACAAATTAAGCAGCAACTAAAGCAGGGCAATGGTGAGGGAAACCAACAAAAATTTGAACTGGATAATGTAGGTGTGCTCTATTACAAGGGAAGAATATATATACCCAACCAAAGCCAGATTAAAAATCTGATTTTGGATGAGTTCCACACTAGTCACTATGCGGGACATCCAGGCTATCAGAAGATGATTACTGCAATTCGAAGAAATTATTTCTGGCCTGGAATGAAGAAGGATGTGACCGAATATTTGGCTCAGTGTTTGGAATGCCAACAAATTAAAACAGAACATCAACATCCAGCCGGACTATTGCAGCCACTACCCATACCAGAATGGAAATGGGAGACCATTACCATGGATTTTATCACTGGGCTGCCGAAGACGAAGAGAAATAACGATTCTATAATGGTGGTGGTAGACAAATTGAGTAAAGCCGCACATTTCATACCTGTACAATCTACGTACAAGGCTGCGCAGATTTCTCATGTCTTTATGCAGAACGTGTTTAAATTACATGGACTTCCGAAGACAATTATTTCTGATCGAGATGTGAAATTCACTTCAGCCTTTTGGAGGACATTGTTTGCTGAATTGGGAACTCAGTTGAATTTCAGTACAGCGTATCATCCCCAAACGGATGGGCAAACGGAACGGGTAAACCAAGTGGTCGAAGACATGTTAAGAGCTTACGTGATGCAACAGCCTACGCCGTGGGAGGAGTATCTACATTTGGTAGAATTCGCATATAACAATGGATACCATACCTCAACCCAACTAAGTCCTTTTGAAATTTTGTATGGATGGAAGTGCCGTACTCCCTCGAATTGGGGTGGACCAGAGGATAGATTGAGTTTAGGGCCTGAGATGCTTAAGGAAATGGAAGACATGGTAAAAAGGGTACGAGCTAATTTGAAAGCTGCCCAAGATAGACAGAAAAATTTTGCAGATCGGAAAAGAAGGTTTAAGGAATATCAGGTGGGAGACCATGTGTACATTAAGATTCAAGCCAAGAGAAGTACATTACAATGGAGCGGGTGCACTAAGTTAGCACCCCGATATTGTGGACCCTTCCAAGTGCTGGCAAGAGTTGGGCCGATAGCATACCAACTCGCTTTACCCAGCCACATCCGGGTTCACAACGTTTTCCATGTATCAATTTTAAAAAATATGTCTATGATCCTAGACATGTGATCAGATGGCAAGAGATTCAGGTGGGAACTAATAGGACAAAGAGGTTTGTCAAGGTAATAGTTAGACGATTATTTTCTTAAAAGAAAAGAAAAACTAACTTAAATATTACTTGCTGCAGGTCGAACTGAAAGGAGAGGTCCTGGTCGAACCTCTGAACATTCTCGACCGGAGAGAAGTGCAGCTGCGGAAACGAGTTATTACCCAAGTTAAGGTTCAATGGCAACACTTTGGGCCTGAGGAGGCCACTTGGGAAGATGAAGCGCTAATGTTAAAGAATTATCCAGGACTGTTTGAAGCTGGAAGACATCGGGACGATGTCCAATCTCAGGGGGGGAATATGTAATGGCCCCGGTAATTAATAAAATTACTTCCCTGTTTTCTTAAAAAAAAACATATATGTATATGTTACTGGGATAAAAGATTATTATTACTTTGTGTAAAAACTGGAGCATGAATAAAAGAAT
Source organism: Pinus taeda (assembly GCA_000404065.3). Taxonomy (NCBI): domain Eukaryota; kingdom Viridiplantae; phylum Streptophyta; class Pinopsida; order Pinales; family Pinaceae; genus Pinus; species Pinus taeda. Next base: position 8,258 of record APFE030833587.1, read on the forward strand.
TACATTCAGTAACTTCGAGCAAGGAAGTTATTTTCTTGATGATAATCTTCTTTTCCTTTAAAAAAAAAAATATGAAAAAAAAACAGTTGTCAAGAAGGGAAAGAAAACCCTAACTGTTTTTACTCCTTCCTTAGAAAGGATGGGAAATCCGGGCTGTTTGGGAACAGACGGGAGAAAAGGAAAAACAGGCATGTTACGTCTGGTAGTGATCAGATAACATGGCACATGCTGTGCATTCAGGTAATTTCTGAAGACAGTGGTCTGGCAATGAGCTTGGGGGAGACCTAATTCTGGCAATTAGTCTCATGGTGGGGAGGATCGACAAGCAAGGGACAGTTCCCTGTTCTTAAAACCTGGAAAGGTGTGGAGGCCTAAGGACAAATTTCTCAGGTAAGTATGACTGTGGATTTCGTACAGTTACTGTGTTTGTATCGTTTAGTTAAGTGAGCAAAAGGCTTAACAGTATTCTATGAAATAAACAAAGAAGAAATGAACTCAGGAATTACTATATGAAGGCCAAACAATGTAGAATAATCTTAATTATTCGCTAGCCAGAGGTAACTCCTCAGTAATAGGAGGGTAACCAGTAGGCTTTAAGTGATAAACAACAGTAAATATCGATGGTCTCAATAGTCTCAAATAGAGTTAAATGAGAGAATATGCTAGACTGTTATTAACCCAACAGACCGAGTAGGGAACTGTAATTGAAAGACAGAAGGGAAGCTTTATTTATACATGCAGCCGTGAGCATGAAACTTTAACAACATTCCTCAAGATAAGTAACTCACGAAATAAAAACTTGAAGCTATATTATACAGTGGTATTACGCTGCAAAACCTCTATGACAGAGCTGCTCAAATATAATGACTGAAACCTAAATACTGTAGAAATCATGAAACATTAACAATCATTCCTCGTGAAGGCGGTTTTCTCCAAATACCGTGAACAAAGAAGAGAAAAAGCGATAACCCAGAATATTTTAAAGAACCATATGCGGATATCAGTACAAACCAGACAACTAACTATTGGAAAATAAATGCAAAGAGCCTGTAGTGAAATAATCATCAAATACCATATGGGCATGCAATAATATAAATAACATAATAGCTACTCAGAAAAACAATAGCTAATATCGCGAGGAATAAACCCTTGTTGGGCGAATCAAACTGTGCCGAGCCTGTGAGGGCGAACCCATAAGAATACCATCTACGGGTTCATGCCCAGCTCGAAATTAAAACTGCAGAGGGCAAACACTTCTAATAAACACATAGGAAGAAATGGTGATGCGCCATAAAGAAACAAGTTTGTATATATATAATAATAGAAAAATTTGGAAGTGGGTACAGTTCGATATCAAACCAAAAACCAAAATCTTATCAGCATGTACAATGTGAGTCGCTTAAGGGCGGTCATTGTTCCATATCATTTACAACCATGGATAAAAATCCACGAGCAACAAAGGCAATGAAGCCATATCTAAACAGTTAAATACAATAACCCAGAACGGGAATTAATTGCTGCAACCACGACAGAATAACTGAGGGCTTCAACAACAAATGGAGGAACCTGCCAGCAAACGGCGAGGTTAACCTGGAAACCGACACCTTGATGCATAGTTGAATGCCCAATAAAACTATTGACTCACCTGTAAGCGTCGAGCCAAATGGATTGGTTATCAACCTTCTATCGTCGCTATGTGTAACCCCTGCCATACGATAACAGACCCGTTAGCGGAGTCGGGCTATCCGAAAGGAAACAAACTGTAACAATAAAAAATAAACCAGGGGTCGACGGTATCCACCTTACCTCGGCTCGAGCTTGCAGGAACTGGAGAAACAACCCGGAACAAGACTCGGATGAAACAAGTCGGCAAACACCAAATGAACATAAGACCTGCGCCGGGCAGCAAAGAAGTCACCGCCATCGCCAGGGGTAAATATACATAATGCTAAAAGGATAATAAGCGACCGATTATATACCTGTAAA
>APFE030833593.1:0-26357 GCA_000404065.3 Pinus taeda
AAAACAATTATAATGGTCTTTGTAATATTAAGAAACACCTTTTTTTAAAATATCATCCCTAATATATCATCACGAATTTAAAACTTTTATATAAAATATGCAAATATTTATTGTGTAAAGCTTTTAAAAAGTCCTTTAAAATCTGGACTGGAGGAGAAGAGTTTGTTAAAATAAAAAAAATGTCGGGTTTACAACCTCCCATTTATACTCTCTAGCATGTAAGCTACTCATATTCTCACGGAATATGATTCTTTCTTTATCCTAAACAGTTGCTATGAAATGTATTTCAATTTATTCTAACAATATGTTGTTATATTGCAAGGTGAACGGAGAAGTACATTTTTTCCTGGCCATACGGCTTTGACGCCCTTAAAGGCTGAACTCAAGAAGAGTTTAAGACAAAAACAAGAGGTGCCTAAGTTTAAAACGTCCCATTTATACACTGAAGGATGAAAGTTGCTCATATTCATGGATGTAGCTAGTCTCAGATTTGTACAGAAAAACTGAAGAAAAATATAAATGAAAACATATAACATAGAAAGAGATTGGTACTGATAACCCTGACACTCTAAACTACATGTTCCTAACATAGAAAGAGAAATTTGAGTGGTTTTAAGCCGGACATAACGTTCAAAGAAATAGTAACAGAAAACAACAGTAACCACAGAAAAATTGAGGAATAAAAGTAATATAGAAAGGTGAGAAAGACAGGCGAACACACTGAAAATATGATATGGTACACATAAGCATTATATTTGTTATTGTTATTCTAGAAAAGCTAAAGTATGTATGGGAATTGCATATCTATTTACCTGTTATGATTGATACAGGGTCGGGCCAACTCTGTTTGTCACAATTCTCCAAGGATGAAAGTATGCTACCGTTACTACCTGGGTAGACAAAAAAAAATTAACAACACATCAAAAATCAATTAAGATTACATGAAAATTTCGAAACAAAATACCAAAAAACACAAAACATATAGCCTAACAACACATCGGAGTGGAGAAAATTTTAGCATAGCAAGAATGAAATCATACTAGATTCTTCCATGGAAGAAACACTTTGTCTCCATGCATCCAAAGCTTTCGGATAGCCTCTGAGCAACATAAACCACAGAGCAACTGAAACATCACCTATATGAAAACACAGAACAAATATATATAGAGATCGGCCATCCACACGACCAACCTACAGTTCAGAGTGCCAAAGATATGAGAGGAATGAAATGAATGCTTTAAAACTGTATGCGGTTTTATAGACAAATGAGGCACCCATCGGTTACCGTTCGTAGGAAAGTTAAAATCAGTTACAAGAAAAGCATTTTGCACGTCGGAATAACAAGAAACTGGAAGTTTGATAAGGATGTGGTGTGATGGAATGAGCTACTTGATTGTTTTCAAGGCATGCGCAGGGAGGGAGCAGGGCCACATCGCAACGGCTACTTCGGAAATTTGAAATCGTTGATTTGCATTTCAAACGACATTTCAAACTGGCCAGGTATTCGGCCCTCCAGAATTGTTGGTGGGACATCAATTTTGACGGCGATCAACCTGAAATAGCGTTTTTGAGACATACGCAGGGAGGTACTGGGGACCACGGAACCACATGCGTTACAGAAGATCCAATCTGCAGTGAAGTTATGTCGATATTGCCCCATTTCGACTACATTGGAGCTGTAGTGAAATTATTGTAGATAATTCTCCTGAATATCTATACGTTGATGCATATGAATCGTTTTTTTATTTGCTTCATTTTTCTTTCCCTTTTAAGCATGCCCCTTTTCCTTTTGATTTGGGCTATGTTATTGGGAGTTAACCGTAATAATGTATTATTATTTTTTATAGATATATAAATATGATTTAATCACTAAAATAACACTTAAACTAAACTACTAAAGAACATTTAAACTAAACTGAATTTTACTTTGATATTTCTTTTACTTATAAATGTTACTTTAATTGTGAATTGACAAATCATTGAGATCTATAAATTTTAATTTAATTGTGAATTAGCAAATTATTGACATTTATTTCATCATGGTCCATAATTGTTTTTAACTATAAATATGTAACACGTCAACTAGAAGATTAGAGCTTACCAAAATTACTAAAAATTTAATAGTATGTGAAATATCCTCAATATAAGTATTACATTATGTCACCAATTATATTTAATATTTTCTTAAGCCAACTACATAACAAAATAGTTATGTTAACAACGTAAAAGCTTCTAAACCTTTTTCCTATTACAGACAACAATAGTGTATGTTTAACTTTCAATGAATTTAATGATGCTACTGTAGTCAATTCTGTAGTACACATATATGATCATTACATGTTTATGGAAAAAGACATTATGTTTTCCCATATATACATGACAACCCCCCCGACACACACACACACAGATATATATATATATATATAGTACTTTCTTTTCAAAAAATAATCAAAAATTGTGTAATAGGAAAATAATGTTTTCTAAATTAAAATATGAAAACCCCAATATACATAATTCAAAATTTCTATTCAATTAGAAGCCAACCCATTATTCAAAAACATATTGATATTCTTGGGGTCAAGATCTTTGTACATGTAGAGATAACAGTAAAAGTAATTAAAATCTCTGTATCATGTGGAGCTAGAAAGTTAAATATCTTTTGATCTATAATTTTTAGCAAAAGGAGATAAATATCTATTGTAATATAAAAGTGTAGAACCTACAATGTTGGTATCCTTTTGAAGTGGAAATTTTACTGTTGAATACATAAACCAACAATTTTATCAAGTTACATTCACATCTTTGTACCTTCTTCACAAAACTAACTTTTCTTATACAAAGGTTTCACATAACCTCCAAAACTTGGGCTGATGATATTCTAAATCTTACGTGATGATCTTAGAGATTCTACCTCTTCTGCTACTAGGTAAAAGGATTGGGAAAAAAATAGCATATACTAGGTGGGAAAATTGCTAGTGACTTATTAGCCTACATTTATTTCTTGTGCATGTTTATATTGTTTCCACTTTTGATTTTGGTCAATATAGCGATGAATAGAATTTCAAAGCAATATTTTTTCAAAATATTTTGATACCACATAGATACGCAAATTCCACTCAGGGGACGAACAGATTTAAACACATATGTAGAAAAATATTGGTAAATAAAAGGATTTTCCTTATCATTATTTATGATTTTCATGAGATGAATATGGCGCCATAACCTCTCCTTTGATATTTACCTCAACAACTTTAAATTCCTTACTGTAATAACAATTCATGGCCAGGGAAAAAATAGTATTATAAATGTTCATATGTTTTTAATGTGGACTACATAAACTTAATCATAAGTAGAGGATCAACCAAATCGCCTTGTAAGAATTTTTTCTTTTTTACTTAAGCCAAAACAAAATTAGAGAATAAAGAACTTCAAAATATTTTCTTATGTTGTTACACACGAAAAAACTACTTCAAAAATTCTACAAACAAACTAATTACAACATGTCTCTGCAGAATTGAAGGCATTGATATTGAGAAAAAAAATTGTTCACCTAACTAGTTAAGCTAGGATCATTTGACGCACTTTTCATATTATTTTTTCTGTTGATATTCATATGACACCAATAAATGGTATAAGATATCCACCTCAACAACTTTCCTTACTATAATAGTAAATCATAGAAAGTGGAAAATAAACTTTATTATAAATTTTCACATGTTTTTTTGTGTGGACTACATAAATTGATTGTTCACTAGATGACCAACCAAATCCACTTGTAATATTTTTATTTTCTCTTTCTTAAATAAAAACAAAATCAGGGAATCAATAACTTTGAAAAACTTGCTCTAGCTACTAAACAAGATAGAAATATTTCAAAAATTCTACAAACAAACCAAGTAGAACATGTGTCTAGAGAATATAAGGCACTCTACTCAAGAAATCAATTCTTCACCTAACTACTTGAGCTAAGATCATTTGAACGAATTTTAATATTTTTTTTTCAAGCAAAAATTATGGGACCACCCAATAGAGGTCATTTATACAACTTTCCTTCACAATTTTCACATAGCAGAGCATGTATCCGAAGCTTTGAAACCACCATAGTCAGAAACACAATATGAGTCTCTCTCGCTTGAAGGATACTCCTTCCACACCCAATTTCCATATTCTTACAAAGCTTTTGATACATACTTCCCTTATAAAAAAATAGATATTAACATTTAGTAACGAAATGATGGTATCACATTTGCTCACAATTTTTTGGTTCGTATTACTACCTAAGTGAACTTAAAGTTAAGATGAATTTATGTTAATTTTATTATATCACATCGTAACATAATGAAAAAAATTTGAGAAAATTAATTTTAAGATAATAACATAACAAAAGAATAATTTTAGAGATACAATTACGTGTTTGAGGATTTACAACTTAAGTGTGTGTTCAGTAACACTAATGATGTAGTAATATCCCATCCTCCAATAATAAGTTTGGAGAATTAGTTTTATATGTAGCCCATTATCATATATGTGTGTGTGGGGTAGTAGTAGTAGTAACTTTTAATGTTGATATATAAGTTTTACATTTTTAATAAAAATATACTATCACGTGATGAAAATATCTTAAATGGGAATGTGAGTTAATGTTCTTAGGAAAAGTAAGGTTCCCAAAAGTCGAGTATGAATCAATGATACAACTATAATTTTTTTAAAGAAATTAGCTAATACAGGAAAAAAAAATATTTTAATTTGAGAGCTATCTAGAAGAACATTTATTTGATAAAAATAATTAGAATTGTGTCAAATTTATTTTTATAGCCTATCAATATTTTCATTTAATCTAATTCATCATCCAAATCTTTTTAATAGCGTCTCAATTTTTTTTATAACCTAGAACAAGGAAATATGAGGAATAGACATAGTGCACACAAAAAAATTCATAGATTGTTCATTTGCAAGCCAAATTACAGGCTAGATAAATATTTCTCATGGAATCCAACAAATTCAAAATAAGGAGAATGTTGTTCAAAAAATATCTCAACAAAACTCCAAAAACCAACAACTCAATCATACCTATTTACTAATGTAAGCATCATTCCAAATTTGCAATTTAATGATTACATCTATATCATTACAAAGATTATAATAAAATTTGTAATTTAAAATTAACATTTCAGATCTGTATGACTAGTCCTCCTCGAAATTTATACCCACTCTGAGGTCTCTTAGACAATGTCCTTTCCACGACCACAAATTTCTAGCTTCTCATTCAACTCATTTAAGACATAATCGCCTCTAGCAATATTTGATGAACTTCGTATAATTGACGCTTCTAAATGTCCCAAAGGAAAATCTCGATGTTGGACTGTATCTAGTAGTCAATTATCCAGTTGACCTTTCTACCCAAATGGATCTCATTACAATAACTGTAATTGATTCTCTTGAACTCTGAAGCGCAACAACCACCAATATATAACTAATTCACACAATTAACTTAGTGATGTGTTTTAAGGACACCGAAGAATGTTGAGAACCACTAATTTAATTATATTCATGTATTCATCAATTTATTTTGAACGTTTTAGAAAAAAGAAACAACCTAACAAACAAGACAAAGAAAATCCCATAACAACAAGTATAATCACATTCCATAACTAAAGATAATGATAACGATATAGATATAGATATAGATATATATAATAAATTGTAAAAAGCACATCCAAAAGCTTGAAAGCATATAAGAATAATCTTAACAATGTAAATGTTAATGATTTTCATATTAGTTTTGAAAAGCGTTGATGTGGCATCAACCCCTTTCTTTAAAGGACTTATTCTTGACATTTTAAATTTTCTAATGTATTAGGTTTGGACTTTTTTTTTTTAAATGTTGATTATTTAACCATTTTTTAAATTCTCTTATTCCTCTTCATGTTTTTCATCCTTAGATATTTAGTTTTTAAGGCTTTTAGAATTTTTGTTTTATTTTCCTTTGCACTGTTTTTTTATAATGAAATTTTTTAGTTTTTTGCAAAGTTTAAAAAAAATAAAATAAAAAATATTTTGAGATTATGACTTTTTTATATTTATATACCGTTAATTAATATTTAAACACACAAAAATAATTGTCACCAAAAGATAATAATTTACAAAACTCCACAGAAAATACACTTTTCCATATAGATATAATTAAAAAAACATGTATTTTAGGACATTTTTACTAAAACCCCACATTAAAAAAAATGAAAAAAATATGTTGAAGATTTGAATAAAAAAAGAGAGGAGAAATAACCAATTTTATGAATTTTTTATAAAACAATGATATTTGAAATAAATAAAAAAATCAAAAAAAAGATATTATTTTAAGTAAAAAAAAATTAACAAGAAAATAAAAAAACAATAAAAACCTTTACATAATAAAAATTTATAAATAAAAAATACCAATTAAGTTATTAAAAAAATCCATAAAGATAAAAGATAATATTGAAACAAATAAATTTTAAAATAAAAACAAGAAAGAAAATATGCATAAATATAAAAAAATTTCGAAAAAAAATAATTAAAAAAAAATTATAATAAAAGAGAAACCATGTCCATGTCAATAAAATTAATTATATATAAAAGAAAAAAATCACTAACAAATATATATATATATATATATATCTTTAAAAAAATAAATCCTTTTTTGGGCTTCTTGGCAGGCTCAACTCGATTCCGAGAATCGAGTGAGGGGTTCATCTGATCTTATGAATAAGATGGAGCCCTGGCCAGTGGCTGAAGGCGCCACAACCCGGGGCTAGCGGAGCAGCGATGGAGCCCTACCTAGGGGCTCAGCAAGGCATGGCCTTGTGTAGCCAAAGCTAAGTGCAACTTTGATATAATTAAAAAACATGTATTTTAGGACATTTTTGCTAAAACCCCACATTAAAAAAAAATGAAAAAAATATGTTGAAGATTTGAATAAAAAAAAAGAGGAGAAATAACCAATTTTATGAATTTTGTATAAAACAATGATATTTGAAATAAAAAAATTCAAAAAAAGATATATTTTAAGTAAAAAAAATTAACATAGAAATAAAAAAAACAATAAAAACCTTACATATAAAAAATTTAAAAATAAAAAATACAATTAAGTTATAAAAAAAATCCATTAAAAAGATAAAAGTAATATTGAACAAATAAATTTTAAAAATAAAAAACCAAGAAAAGAATATTGCAAAATATAAAAATTTGAAAAAAATAATAAAAAAAAATTATAATAAAAGAAACTGTCCATGTCAATAAAATTAAATATATATAAAAGAAAAAAATCACTCATATATATTATTATATATATATATAATCTTTTTGGGCTTCTTGGCGGGCTCAACTCGATTCCGAGAATCGAGTGAGGGGTTCATCTGATCTTGTGAATAAGATGGAGCCCTGGCCAGTGGCTGAAGGCGCCACAACCCGGGGCTAGCGGAGCAGCGATGGAGCCCTACCTAGGGGCTCAGCAAGGCATGGCCTTGTGTAGGCAAAGCTACGTGCACCTTTGCTAGTCGAAGGTTATGGGCCCGTTGCCAGGCTTAATCCAATTCCGAGAATCAGATTGAGCCCGCCGAAGGGCCCGAAGAGGAATTCTTATTTTTATTTTTTTATAATAATCATAATCCATTTTATAACATTTTTTGTTTGATGGTTTTTTTCCTTAAATTTTTAATAAAAATATATAGACTTGTAGTTGACATAAATTGGTTAAAAGAATTTCCACCACCCTACTACCTCTAATGTCACTAAATCTCAAATCCAACTACATTAGGTTTCATTGCCAATATTTAATTACATTTTTAAAAGCACTTCTTGAAATTTATTTCCTAGTGAAGTAAAATGGACAACAATCCTACTCTAATAATAGATAGAAAAAAATTATGGAAGACACAAAAGAACAAAAAGCATCCAAATGATTACAACAATTAGACAACTCCTCATAATGAGAATATAGGTGGAGATACAAGCGAACCATAATAAGTGATTCATATGAGAAAATATTTTGAATGGAAAAGGAAAAGGATCAATAAACCAAATTGAATAGTGGCAGTGAAAATTATTGACCTCTTAAAATAAGTATAAAATGAAAAAGGACAGAATATGAACCAAATTCGATATCATATGCATTAATTAGATGATTATGCTTCTCTTGAACATCATTGCTACTACTATTTGTGAAAATGGTGCCAACCTCATTAAATGTAGGTTTTGTACCATTTTTAAGGTGATAGTCTTTCCTTTATAGGAGTTGTCCTTACTTATCAATAAAGATCAAACTCTAAATATGGAGGAATTCCATCCTCATCTAAAATAATTTCATTGTTATCGTCAATTATTTCTAACACTCAAGTTCAAGTTACTGAGAAAATTTTGCATACCAACACATAGAAAAAGAACAAGGGGGAGAGTCAATTGCTTTAGAATAAAACTTTAAATGTCCTATCATAAGGTTTCTTATCCCAATGACAATCAACATTCGCTAATATAGAAAAACTCCTTCCTTATCTTGAGTTTTAGCATTTACATCAGAGCTCTTAACATCAACTATAATAGTCTCAGAAGTCAACAACTTCACAAAGACCTACATATTACTTGGGATATGAAGGACAAGAATAAAGGTACATTCTTCCAAATATTATAATCAACTACACTTCTATCATCTTCAAGGTCACGCCTAGTGAAGATCAATCTTTGATGATTTGGAGCAATTCCTTGTCTTAAATTTTAGCATTCGCATTATTGACAATCTCTGAGCTATCAACTTCATAATTAATTTTCATGTCGGTTAGAATTTTGATATTTGCATTCCACCTTCATAATTAATTTTCATCCTGGGTAGAATTTTGAGATCTTCATGATATTTTTTAGTCATGGTAATGTGAAATATATCATGAGGTAAGTGTTCTGATGTTCATCATAGTTTACTAGCCATTTTGTTTATATTTCTACACCAATTCCTACCAAGATCAAATACCTTGCCTTTCATTGTAAAGATTAGGGCACACTTATTTTCACTTACCTATTTTAAAACTTCTTAAAAACTATTTTGCAAATTTGTCAAGATGCTACACTACATACATATTCCTTTGCAATTTAGAGAGAAAAATGATGTTAATATCCAATAAATTTATATAGCTATTAGATAAAATTAAAAATAAATAAAATAATATGATATGTTAGACAAACTCTCGAGTGCTTTGAACACCCTGTTTTAAACATCCTCAAAAATAAATAAAATATTAAAATGAAAATTAAATCCAAACCAAATTTTAAATGTTAAATCCATAATAATGTGACTAACGAAATGGAATAAATAAAAAATGGTAAAAGCATGAAATGAAGCCTTATTGGAAATATTTGTGTTGCAAAGATGTTTGTTTGAAAGGGAAAATAGCAAGCATTAATGGAAAGAACCACCAAAAAGTAGAAACAAACAGAAGCATCCGTCGAACATAGACCAAAAAAAGATATGCCGAAAATTTCAAAGAGGCGTGGATTCAATTGAAATTTGAAAAAGCATGGACTCTCAACTAAAGACAGAGCATGGAATCCTGGAGGAAGTAGCGGTGGTAAAACGCTTGTAGCCATTGAAGGGAAGTGTGAAATCCCTATAGTCTTATCATTTTTCCAACATCTTCCTTTTCCTTTGTCCATATCGATTGCGATTATTCTTGTGTGTTTGGCTATATGTGTGGTTAGAGTTGGGTCTGTCTGTGTTGAGTCTGTGTTTGAGCCAATCATGGTTGTGTGGGATAGAGGAGGAGGCTGAAAAGAGAAGGGAAGAGGAGGAAAGATGAGTTGTTTACCGATTTTTTGGGCTCAAAGAAATCAATTATCTCTAAAATGGTGTGGATCAGATTCTATTTAAATTTAGTGTTTCTGTTCATCTCTGCCTTGCTGTAAGAATTGATTCCATTTCATAACTTTGTATTTTTGTTTGGTGCAGTGTAAATTATTGGAGTGAATGAAGAGTTGGCGTTGCATGAAAATGAATGAAATATGGAAGGAAAGAGGTGGTTGACATTGTTGTTGTTCAAGGCATTCCAATTACCTTGTTGAACGTGAAATCAAATCCCAATTCTAGGTATATAGAGATGGCCATGTATCTCTCCTTTTGATTAGTTGAAACATCGTGCTTTAGCCAATTTTATTGAATTCAAGGCTCTCCTTCCTCCTCAATAATTTGTATTAAATTTAAATTTTTCTTTATTTTTTCAATCATCCTCAATAATTTTTATTACAGATAATTTTTCTGTCATTCCTTCAAGAAGTTATCCCCTATGAATTCAAGCATCACTGGATTTTTAATGACTTCTGATAGCTGTGTATTTGGGTTTAATCTATTGTGTATTAGTTTATTTTGTGGTTTTCTAGTATAACCTCTTCTTTATTAGTTTAACCCATTAGTTTTTTCTAACATGACTTGCGGTGTATTGTGTTCTTTCTTTGTTTAATCTGTAGGTTTTTCCCTTTTGGGTGTAAAAATATACATTTTCGAAAGTGGATTTCTATTTGTTTTCATTATTTAAATATGTGATAGATAGATTTATTATTTTTATATAAAATACAAATTGATAATCTTCAAAACAAATTGATAATTTTCATTATATCTTATTAAAACTATACATTTTTCTATAATATTTATGTGGTATTGCATGCAAATTTATTTACGGGAGGGATTTCACCTCCTAGTTTTGCTGAAGGGTTTTTTTTAGAGTAAATATTGATGTAGTTATATATTATTCTTTCCTTATCTCAAATACTGTAAGAGAATTATGCACACAATTATTAATAATAAAAAAAATTATTGAAAGGGTTAAACTCCTTCTTAGTTCTCAAGAAGGATGGGGCACCATTTTTCTTTCAGTAGTGTAGTTATCTTTATTTGTGTTGATTACTTTTCTTTAAACTCATAACCGTCAAAACATATTTTTTTAAAGATAGATTTACTTTACAACATTTATATTTGAGGCATGTCATATTACACTTCAATGAGCATCCATTCATATTATAACACTTATCCCATTCACATCTAACTCATAACACACTTACATTAAAAAAAAATCTATATCTTTTTTTTACAAAAATATAAATTATACAATCTTTCACCATGCATTGAAAAACACTAAATATAGTTATACTTAACAGACCATCCATATTGGTTTTTCTTTTTTTTTTTGTTTTCATTTTTAGTGATTTTTAAAGCTTTTTATATTGTATTATTTATATTTTATATAATTAGATAAGGGTATACATATATAATTTAATGTATTTATGTATTTATTTTCATATATTGAATTGATACTGTACCATGTTACTTTGAATTTGTGTGTGTTTAGTTGAATTGTGTGTTTTCTTTTTTGAAATTTCATATCTATATGTGGGTGGTCCTAATAATGATTATTTTCTTTTGTATTTTGACACCAAATTTTATATACTGTGTTTGCTTATTTGGTCTAGTATTTTGTATGTTTATTTATTTAAAATCTCATATATATGTGAATGCTTGTATGAATGTTTATTTATGAATATTTTTATCTAATTTGGAATTGTAATCATGTGTTTGTTGTAATGAATTATGAATTTGAATGGGTAAACATAATGTAGATTTTAATTTGTATATTATGTGTGTGTGTGTTTTTTTAAAGCTACATAAGAATATTTGAGCGTTTTCTTTTATTGACTTGAAATTTTATCATTTGCAATTAGTTATTTGAAATTGCATGTTTTGTGTTTAGTCCAATTTGTATATTGTGTGTTTGTTTGAACTTGTACTGTATGTTTTACTTTTTATAGTGTGTGATTTTTTATTTAATGTTTCATTTTCATATTTGGGTGTTTGTTTTTATATTAACTTGAAATTGTATTATGTGTGTTTCCTTAGTTTTCTAACACCCCTCCCTTGTGTACTAAATTATGGCAAACCTAAGCCGAGTTACAACTAGGAGAGATATCCTCTCTTGTGTGCTAAATTATTGTAAACCTAAGCTGAGTTAAAGCTAGGTTTGATATCCTCCCTTGTTTTTTAAATGATTATAAACCTAAGTTGAGGGAAGATAGGTGTGATACCCTCCTTTGTGGGTTAAACTATTCTAAACCTAAGATGAGGAAAGCTAGGTGATATGTACTATGAAAATAAAATGTGTTATTAATAAATTAATAAAATAAATCACTTAGAGGGTGGAGCACCAAGAGAGAGGAGATTCTTTCCACATCCCATGAGGAATGGGAATAGAGATGAATCTTTTATGATAAGCTTCTGTATGACATTCTAGATAAATTTGGATGGATTGGATATCCATCGGATGGATGGGAGATAAAGATCCATCAGACATAAAAGCTTCATGGGAAACAAAGGCAAGATTTTATGAGGAAAAGCCTCCTGGGATATAAATATGATATTTTGCGAAAAAGACGTAGGAAAATGGAAAAATCCATAAAAGCAGGACGTCGACAGTGGTAACTAAATCATGAAAGAGGGTATTAAATACCCAGTGATTGATCAATTGAGGGAAGTTGATGCTTGGCAAGATCTTCGGCTCGAAGGGAGTAAAAGGTGATTCATTGTTGGGTGATGGTGCTCCTCCCTTCAAGAGAGGTTTTAGTTGGTCTCGGATGCATGGGATGTTTGTATGATGATTCTTACTCTCTCTCTCTCTCTCCCTCTCTCTCTGTCTCTCTGTTATAGTTCCAAGTTTTTTGTGAGAAGATTCTATTAAGTCTCTGTTATCATTCTAATTTTTTTATGAGATGATTGCTTAAGTTTCCTCACCATGAGAATGTTTGAATGAATTACATCGGTTTGTGTACTAACAAAATTATTAGGATGCCAAATCCTACAATTAAGATATATGAATTACATAATTTCCTCTTTTATAGAAAATTAATGATTCAATAATGCATGTAACTGTCGTGTGCTCTCATATGCATTTCGAAGTTATTAATATTATATTTAAAGTGGTAGCAAAGAGTAGCATGCTTTAGTGTTTTGCAAGTTTTCATGCATGTGGAATAATTATGGAGGAATGTCTCCCATAGTATTATCAAAGGTTCACCACGCTCTATGTCATGCATAATGAAATTAGATGCTCTTGCATGTAGTATAAGGAATTAATGGAACATCCTTTTAGTTATGCATATATGGGTCTATAATATATCCTATGAAATTGACTTGAATATCATCAGGTTGCTAACGGTACCTAGTGTGTCTATGAGATAGGTTACTTGTATAATGCCTTATCTAAGATTTGTATTTAATTAAGTAATTCATTATGCATGATGGAAACAAGACCTATAATAATGATGGATGATCATGATAGTAGAGTTTAATTAACATCATTTATGTAGGTAAGGAAATTAGTAAAGGTTGCATGTTATGGTTAGTTCCGTTTTCATCTACTAAACCATGTTTACTAAAAATCATCTACTAAATCATGTTTACTAGAAATATGACACATAAGCCTTCACAATAAGGTTAATAGACCATACTAGAAGCACTCTATAATTAAATTGATCATAACTTCGGAGTCTATTACAGAATTACTAATGATGATATAAGGGCAAGCTAAAGATACACTATGTGGTATTGTTTCTTAACGATTAAATATAGATCAAAATAAACATTTATGGAATGGGAGCTTAGGAGCTAATTTATAGGGTAGGATAAGGAGGTTCGTTACCAAAGGTATCAAACAAAAAGTTCAAACACTAATTCTTATGGGCCAATCCACCTCCGTAGGATTTCAATTATGGGTTATAAAAAAAAAACGTTCTCCGTAAAGGTGAAGTTAAAATTTGAAGCTTAGAACATGTTAATGTCATATTTATTTGTTGTTGTTAAAGAAAGTTAGGATTCCTTAATGGTTTATTGAGGAACCATGAATATACATATGTTAATTCACTAGATATGTAACAAGGGTATTATATGAAGCAATTTAATTAAGGAGGAAGTTTTTATGCTTTGGTGGAAGATATTTTCTACCCCATCTAGGTTGTATGCTCAAACATGTCTTCTAAGAAGACCATATGGTATCAGAAAATTAAATATAGGTTTAAATCCGAAAGAATTCTCAAGAGACTTCAATCCAACCTACATCAAACAGCTATCAATCTAAGCTTTGGGGTCTTTGTGTTTCTCTCACTATATGTTTTTGAAGGTGCCTTTCCATGGCTACAAAGTATGCAATAAATCTCTGGAATTATTAAGCTTGTCTCAAATCCTTGCCCATGAGATCGATTCATGTCCTTAAAGTTTTGTAAGTTTTAAAACGATAGGCCAGCAACAAAAGTACCGGAGGAAATCTAATCCGCTTTGTCATATAAAGAACATTTTTTTGGACGTAAAGGTGTTGTTATGGATTCTTTGGCGTACTATATTATTTAGGAACGGAAGAATTCTGGAATTTAAAACTACAAAATATGACCTCCTCCAAAAATTTCTTTGATTCTATTTTCGTGATATCGACTTGAGTGGGACGTTACAAAGTATCAACATAAACGGACTCATTCATAAATTATGACATAAACGGACTCATCCATAATGTCGATATTACATTGCGTGGGGTGAATGCGTAGTGGGAAAAAGCACACGATGGGTTATGGCAACTCGAAATATGAAAAGAGTTGGTCCACTTGTGTGTCTACCCGGTCACTGTGTTTCCCATTAGGTGGTAACCACCACCAATGCATCCACCACCAATCCATCCATTGTAGGGAGGACCTCACCACCGTGTTTAAATTGCCGTACTCAACAATTGATTCCCATCAAATGGACTAACCCATTAAGGAAGATATGTCATGGCCAGTTCAACATTCACAACGGAGAACTCAACCTTTCTCAGATGATAGTGATAAAACTCAACCTTTGGGATGTACGAGGCAGTTTCAACCTGTGAAGCTTTTTGAAAAACAATTTGGTTATGTCTCCAAGCATTTTTGGAAACTCGTTGCTGGAAGAGGAGAGGAATAACTAGGAAGAATTGTCAATCTGAATATGAAATCGAGGCACGGGGATGGAGCTTCTGCACATGTTATGTGGACGGACAGACGCTAGCTCTTATTTTGTTGTGGAAAAAGGTCGGGAAAATTAGCCGGGACATGTGATTCACCATACGGTTACTCCTCCCTATGGATTAGCGCTGAATACACGAGTATGCTGCTTGATCCTCATGCGCAGTCATTTTTTTTTTAGTGTGTTATAGATTTTCTGTCCACTTTTCGGATGAATGCCGGTTTCAGTGTCTGTTTTTATTCTTTCCAGAACTATCAGTGCCTGTTATCCTTATTGCATGGGAAACATCCGGGAGAGATCGACCTTATCCACCTTATTCAATGACCCAGATAGGTACGAAATTGTTCAATCCCAAAAGCCTACTTTTGTCTTATAGATATAGGGTTACCCTAAAAAAGGCTTAGAGAATAATGGTAGTAAAAGTAACCAATGAGAAACAATAAAAAAACAATTTTACATAGGGTTTACGGATAAGGAAGTGAATGTTATCAAGCCGCATCCATATCACCTAAAGTGAATCGACTGCTATGTGATGTTCTGGTGATGCCATTTTAGATGCTCGGAATCTTTCTTACCAGGTTAAGAATGCCCATATGTTTAAATCCTTGGACATCTAGTGCAATGCTACAACCACGAATAGGCATGAAGCAAATATGGTGATTTCAAGTTTTAATTTCTAAGGATTGTCAACAGCGAAGTTGGGACCCAATCTAACACATAAATGATACGAATATCGATGGCTAGGTGTTGTAAACCTTCTTGTTAATGTATTTGAAATGATCATTTTTGTTTATTCGCAGTGAGTGCTTTTCAATTTTAGAGAACCTTAGCCTCAGGGTTATTTCTTAAATAGGAAATGAGCATTCTCTAAAGTTACAAAAGTATGTAGATGTGCTAGAGATAAATCATGACCACGAAAAAAAAATATCGAGACAATGAATGATACTGAAATAAACTGTCAAAATAGTTTATTAATGAAGCCATAGGTTCGTTTGATACTAAATACAAATACAAACATTCCAAATACATCAAATCCAATTTTTGGGTAATAGAATCAAAACATGGATAAAATCACTTTCACCTGGTTTCTTTTACGTAATCTTGGGTTAAGTGATTGTGTGTCTACACCGACCCTATAATATTTTACTACGAGTGATGATGTTGGATTTTGGTAGCTTTCGGAAGTAGTTCATTTTATTGGTAGATTTAAAGCTAAAGAGACACCTTCCCAACTAGGTTTTTGGATAAAATCTCATTAAGGGTTGTTGTTTCCCTTTCGGTCCATAATAATGCCTTTTCTTTGGCCCTATCCATTGATCTAGAGGCGTTGAAAGGAATTTGGTGTAGGATAATGGTTATCCTTTCTTGGTTTCAGGGAGAACAATGTGAGTATCCACCTTATCTGAGAAAAAGAGACCTGGTTGGACATTCCATGGCCATCTATCGAATTCTTATCGCTCACTACTCAAATAAGGATAAAGAATGCCTTTAATACCTTAAAGGATTGAAATTTCATTCCATCTTGAAAACAAAAACATTATTCACCTCAGGTAATCCTAATACCTGTAAAGGTCTTATGAAATTATGAGTTTCTTTCCGGGAGAAAAAGTAATAAGAACACGAGGTGTTCTTTAGTTCGAGGAAAACTATCCCTCAGGTAGGCAAGCGATTGAAGCTACCAGACTTGTAGCAAGCAAATGAAAACTTGTTGTGAGTGATTATTCTCATGTATTCTTATGTAATTTGGATAACACTTATCATTACTTGCACATAGACAAGTCACACTGGGAAATCTTGCTCATATTATCTTCTCCTATCTTAATTTCTCCTTGCGTGGAAGTTACACAATGTCTATTCGATTAGCAGTTCTTCGATATAAATACTCCTCCTACCCACACGTTGGTATCAAATTTCATCGTCTTCAGTGCTAAAACGGTATTGGATGCATTGTTCTTTAGATTTCCTTTGAATTCTTCCATAAAAGGATATACCGCAAGGTCTTGCAGTCGTTTAGCAAGGGAGGCCAAGAAATGTCCCTGAGGCCACTGTTGTAAAAAATTATATCTTGAAAGAGGAGAGCAGGGTGTTGTTGATAATTCGGCATCCTAATGGGCAAGGCTAAGCCATGTGTGGAGACTCAAATTCCATAAGAGTCTCAGGGAAAATGTTGGCAATGATCACAATGATGACTCTCGCATAGCCTTCTTTTATGATGGCTTGCTCATATGACGAAATTTGCATGATTTTTTGTTTGGTGTTTCAAGTATGGTTTAAGGTATACTAGCACACTTAACTGTAAATCTTTCTAATTCTCCTTAGTTTCATAACTATTCTGTTCATTCTTAGTCACAACTAGAAAAAATGGCATTTTATGGATTAATTTGAGAGGGCTAACCAATGATTTTTTCCTGAAGCCATTCTGGTGCATCATATGGGAGATAGGAAAAGCATCTGCAATTATATAATCACCACATATGCTAGCCTTTCGTCCCTCTTTTAAACTCTACTTCAAAATCATTGTACTAGGTTGGGGTGAAGATGATTGAGGGTATTCTAATGTTAATTGTTGAAGACGTTGCTTGCCCTATTTAAATTTAAATAATGAATTGAGGAAGTAGGTTGACTGAAATCCATTTCTAATTAGGTTAAAATTATTGTACTTGGTTTGGACAATTGGGAAATTTGTAGAAGGTAAAATTTTTATTTCTTTATTTGTTCCCCAAACTTAAGTTGTTGTTAAATTCTCTTAGGAGGGCACACCGACTCTATACCATGAGCCATGAGGTAAAAATGGTTTAAAATAATTTAAATGATAGACCTTGTTCATTTCGAACTCGATAAATGAACACATTGTAGTGTATGATTATTGGATTAAAAATATGGATGAGAAATTCTAGGGATGTGGTCATCATGTAGGATAAATAGGCACGGGAGTAATGGGGAATAAAGAAAGTTGAATACTATGTTTAATTTTGTACCAATAGGTCTCTTCTGCCATACTATCACCATATTACTTTACTCATATTAAAATTAAAATTATGAGTCAATGATTTCTATGCAAGGACATACCTTAACTAGAATGTAGATGATACTTATGAGAGATTTTAAGGGAAGAAATGTTGAACCCTTATGAGGTAAATGGAAAACAGGAAAGATAAAATCAAAAGTACAATTTCCATAGATCATGGTCAACACCAAGAAATATTTCAAATAAAAGTATATAAATGGACATAAATAAATTTATGGTTAATTAAGTGGGTTCCATCCTAAAACAAATTCTAAAAATTTTACTCATGGAAGACAGGTCTTTGTATGAAATACGAGACTATGTAATTTTATTATTGTGATGATTGGTGCATCTAGATGTAATGATGGAATTTGTTTTTGATATGGTTTTTGATGAGTCTTTTGATTCAGCCTTAGTAAGAATATGCTCCAAATATACACTATTGTAGGGAGCTAAATCTTACTAAGTTATTATTCATATATTTAATAGAAATATGTGTAATTAATTGAACATTCATATTTTGGAACATACAAGTTTCTTTGAGGAAATAGACATCTTAATAATGCACAAATGCAATACACCACATTGTACGCATGTTGGAAAAGACATCAATAAATTATGACTCTAATACGAATGTCAATGGGCCTGACACCAAAATTAAATCTAGTGTAAATACATAATGGGAGTGCAAAACCAATGCTTGGTTCTTCTTGATACACTCCTCCTCCTCCCCCCTCCTTTGCCTCTGCCTCCGCCTCCACCCCCTCCTCGTCCTCGTCCTCCTCCGCCTCTAACATTTCCCTCCTCCTCCTCCTCTGCTTCCCCCCGCCCTCCTCCCTCCCTCATCCTTCAACCACTCCTCCACGTCCCCCTTCCAATACCTCTGCCCCCGCCACCACCCCCTCCACCTCCTCTCCCCCTTCTCTATCTCCGCCTCCACCATGACCCCCTCTACCTCCTCCCCCCTCCTCCTTGTCCTCCTCTGCCTCCCTCCTCCTCCCACTCCTCCCAAACCTCCTCCTCATCCTCCTCACCCCCTTCCTTTTCCTACTTCACCCACCCCCCTTCCTCCTCCTCTGCCCCTCCTCCGCCTCTGCCCTCTAACCCCTCTCCTCCCCTCCTCCTCCTCCCCCTCCTCACCCCTCTACCTCCTCCACTCCTCCTCCTCATCCTCCTCCTCCTCTCCACCTCCTCCGCATCAACCCACTCCTCCTCCTCATCGCCCCCTACTCCACCTTCGCCTCTACCTTCCCCCCTCATTCTCCTCTTCATCGTCCTTCTCCTCCTGCCACTCGCCCTCCTCTTCCTCCCCTGCTCCTACTCCTCGTCTAACCCCTCCTCGTCCTTTCCCCCTCCTCCTCCTCAACGTCCTGCTCCTCACCCCCTCCTCTGCCTCTGCCTCCACACCCTCCTCCTTAAGTCTCTGTTATTGTTTCAGTTTTTCTATCAGATGGTTTCTTAAGTTTCCTACCCATGAGAACGTTTCAATGAATTACATGGGTTTGTGTACTGATAAAATCATTAGGATGTTAAATCCAACAATTCAAATATATGGATTTCTTAATTTCCTCTTTTATAGAAATGATGGATTCAATAATGCATATAACTTTCATGTGCTCTCATATGCATATCGAGATTATTAAGATTATCTTTGCAGTGGTAAGAAAGAGTATCATGCTTTAGTGTTTTATAGATGTTCATGCATCTGGAACAATTATGGAGGAGTGTCTCCCGTAGTGTTATCAAGGGTTCACCATGGTCTATGTCGTGCATAATGAAATTAGATGCTCCTGCATGAAGTATAAGGAATTGATGGTACATATTTTTAGTTATGCATATATCAGTTTGTAATATATCCAATGAAATTGTCTTGAATATCACCAGGTTTCTGACAGTACCTAGAGCGTGTATGAATACGTTACCTATATAATGCATGATCTAGAATTTGTATTTAATTAACCAATTCGTTATGCATGATGGAAACAAGACCTATAATAATGATGGATGATCATGATAGTAGAGTTTAATTAATATCATTGATGTAGGTAAGGAAATTATTATAGGTTGCATGTTATGGTTAGTTCCATCTTCATCTACTAAATCACGTTTACTAGAAATATCAGACATAAGCCTTGACAATAAGGTTAAAAGAGGATACCAAAACCATTCTATTGTTAAAATGATAATGAATGTGGAGTCTATTATAGAATTACTAATGATGGTCTAAGGGCAGGCTAAAGACACTCTTGCTAGTGTTGCATCTTAACGATTAAATATAAAAAAAATAAAGAAACTTTACAGAATGGGAGTTTAGCAGCTAAATTCCAAAGTAGGATAAGGAGGTTTGTTACAACTTGGAAATATATATTATATGTGTTCCTATTTGAATTTGTATTTGTGTTTCACATTTAAAAATTTAAAATTGTATGTTTTCTTATTTAAATTTGTATTTTCTATGTTGTTTAAAATTGCATATATGTAACAACCCTCCCTTGTATGTAAAACTTTTCTAACCTAAGCTAAGAAAATGTAGGTCTAACGTGTAACAAGAAAAGTAAATACTTTATGAAATAAATAAAATAATTAATCACTTAGAATAGTGAGACACCAAGAGAGGAGATTCTTGCCAAATCCCATTTGTGAATGGGAATCAATAATATTCATAATAAGACTTCTAGATCCAAATTTAGATGATATTAATGGATTTGGAGATAAATATCCATTAAAATACTTAGCTGGAGAAAGATTCTAAGTTAGGGACAATCATAAAAGCCTTGCCCAAGAAAAGGCAAGCTTTGATTAGAAAAATCCTCACAGGAGATAAAGGCGAGATTTTCTAGGAAAAGCATAGGAAAATGGATAAAAAGATCCATAAAAGTAGGACGACACTAATGGAAACCATATCATGAAAGAGGGTATTACATACCTATGGAAGAGATCAACATGAGGCAATTGATCAATGAAAAGAACTCTCAGCTTGGGGGTGAACTGGAAGCAGGCAATTCTAAGTTGGGTGGCCGTGCTCGGTTTTCCATGTGACATTATTTCAATTTCTCTTATAGAATTCCATTGCATGGGATTTGTTGTATGTTTTTCCTTACCTTGTATATTGTTGAATTCTCTCAACATATGTGTATAGCTACATGTGTGATCTTTGTGTAGAAAGATAATTGAATATTGATGCATGAAACAACTAGGTAAGATGAATAATTATGTTTTAAGGTTTCCATCATAGAGCTAGTGGTTCAGGTTATCCATGCTAGGCCTTTTGCACTATGAATTGAATCTACTAAGGGTCATCTTAACTATTTATTCACTATGGTTAGTATTGCATAAGATACACCAATAGGACAACAGACATGTTACATCAAGAAGTTAACCATAGTGTATTTATGATAATGACTCCATTAAGCCTTATGTTAAATTCTCAGAGGAACGAAACCTGATGTATGATCTTGAATGATCATGATTGATGCCTTGCACTACGATGTGATGTAAGCATGTGTAGAATTATGGGTATTAACCTTGTCTATGGGATGATTATATATGAATCATTATGACAACTATTGCATATTTAAGCCAAGTTAAATTTAGCGAAGGAACACAAGGAAAAAAAGAAAAAAAACTATGGCACACATATGCAAGGCTAAAGGCTAGATTTTTCCCCACCTTGTGCATAGTAATAGGATATACCCTATTACACATATACTATATCCAAACATATTCCTTCTGTATGCATAGAACTTAGTCTACACACTCATGCTTTAATTTCATTAGTTTTAGACATAATAAGATTTTTAAAATGAGGAGACTTATAACATAAGTCTATAGACATTAATATATGTACAATTAATAAGTTTTCAAAAAGTAAAGGTTTTGTAAAAATTATAAATTCGTCTCTATTTCTTACCAAGAAAAAATAAGAAAATTATATGGGGACCTACGATATTGTTCACACAAAGAAGTCTTTAGGGACCTTAAGTGTTTCTAGAGAGATAAACATGACCAAGAAGTAAAATATGTGAGCCGTTAAAAGAGTAAGTTACAATACTCTACATAACTCAAATATTGAAATTTTTCTTACAAACAAAGTAGACAGGAGAGTCATGGTAAGTTCGGATGTTCTAAAATTAAAGACAATCGATGGAATTTATTTTAGGAATTTGTTAAGATACCTTTACAAATAAAACCCCAATAACTGCTACTACTAACATGCAATGAACTTCGATATTTTAGAAGAAAGTATGACTGATTGAACCATACATTGGGTTAATGAACAATTGTAACTTTGAATATTTATGCAAATACATGGTCCTGACATAAGTATAAAATAATAATTTATAGTTGAAATCAAACTGAAATTTTAGAGGAAATTTTAATATGTTTGCAGGGAGTGAATGTTGTCAAGTAACATCCATGAAATAATTTCCAAATCTTGCCATCACCTAATGTGAATTGACTGATTAATGTGATTAATATGACTTAACTATATTCTTTGCTTAACATAATATCCTCAATTATCTTAATGAGTGCAAGATGCATTCATGGTCATTGGCTCAAGCGCTGAGAAGCCCTACAAAAGTGTAGTGTAAAAGGCGCACCACAAGAAATGTGACGTTCTAGTGATGCCATTTTAGATGCTCGGAATCTTTACTAAGTTAAGAATGCCCATATGTTTAAATCCTTAGACATCTGTTGCTATGCTAGAACCACAAATAGGCATGAAGCAAATATGGTGATTTCAAGTTTTGATTTCTAATGAGTACTTCTCAATTTTAGAGAACCTTAGCCTCACGGTTATTTCTTAAACAGGAAATGAGCATTCTCTAAAGTTATAAAAGTAGTTAGAAGTGCAAGAGATAAATCATGACCACGAAAAAAATATGAAGACAACGAATGATACTAAAATAAACTGTCAAAATAGTTTATTAATGAAGCCAGAGATTCCTTTAGTACTAAATACAAATAAAAAAATTTCAAATACATCAAATCCAATTTCTAGGTAATAGAATCACAACATAGGTAAAATCACTTCCACCTGCCTTCTTTTAAGTAATAATGGTTTAAGTGATTGTGTGTGTCTACACCGACCCTATAATAGTTTACTATGAGTGATGAGGTTGGATTTTGGTAGCTTTTGGAAGTAGTTCGTTTTATTAGTAGATTTAAAGCTAAAGAGACACCTTCCCAACTAGGCTGCTGGATAAAATCCCATTAAGGGTTGTTGTTTCCCTTTCAGTCCCTAATAATGCCTTTTTTTGGCCCTATCCATTGATTTAGAGGCATTTGAAAGGAATTTGATGTAGGATAATGGTTATCCTTTCTTGGTTTTAGGGAGAACAATGTGAGTATCCACCTTATCTGAGAAAAAGAGACTTGGTTGGACATTCCATGGCCAAGTATCGAATTGTTATCGCTCACTACTCAAATAAGGATAAAGAGTTCCTTTAATACCTTAAAGCATTGAAATTGCATTCCATCTTGAAAACAATAACCTTATTCACCTTAGGTAATCCTAATACTTGTAAAGGTATTATGAAATTATGAGTTTCTTTTTGGGTGAAAAATTAATAAGAACACGAGGGGTTCTTTAGGTCGAGAACGACTATCCCTCAGATAGGCAAGTGAGTCAAGCTACCGGACTTGTAGAAAGCAAATGAAAACTTGTTGTGAGTGGTTATTCTCCTATTTTCTTATGTAATTTGGATAACACTTATCCTTACTTGCACATAGAAAAGTCACTCTGGATGAGAAATTCTAGGGATGTGGTCATCATGTAGGATAAATAGACACGGGAGTAATGGGGAATAAAGAAAGTTGAATACTATGTTTAATTTTGTACCAATAGGTCTCTTCTGCCATACTATCACCATATTACTTTACTCATATTAAAATTAAAATTATGAGTCAATGATTCCTATGCAAGGACATAGCTTAACTACAATGTAGATGATAGTTATGACAGATCTTAAGGGAAGAAATGTTGAACTCTTATGAGGTAAATGGAAAACAGAAAAGATAAAATCACAAGTGAAATTTCCATAGATCATCGTCAACACCAAGAAATATTTCAAATAAAAGTATATAAATGGACATAAATTAATTTAAGGTTAATTAAGTGGATTCCATCCTAAAACAAATTCTAAAAATTTTACTCATGGAAGACAGGTCCTGCTATGAAGTACGAGACTATGTAATTTTATTATTGTGATGATTGGTGCATCTAGATGTAATGATGGAATTTTTTTTTGATATGGTTTTGGATGAGTCTTTTAATTCACCCTGGGCAAGAAAATGCTTCAAATATATGCTATTGTAGGGAACTAAATCTTACTAAGTTATTATTCATATATTTAATAGAAATACGTGTAATTAATTGAACATGCATATTTTGGAACATACAAGTTTCTTTGAGGAAATATATATCTTAATAATTATAACTAAAGTAGATAAGAAGCACAAATTATATTCCAATCTAGAAGGAAATAGTGTCAAAAGTGGTGAAAGAAATGCACAAATGTAGTACACATTGTATCCATGTTGGAAAAGACATCTATAAATTATGACTCTAATATGAATGTCAACGGGACTGACACAAAAATTAAATCTAGTCTAAATACATAATGGGAGTGTAAAACCAAAGCTTGGTGCTTCTCGATCCACTCCTCCTCCTCCCCCCTCCTCCACCTCCACCCGCTCCTCTTCCTTCTCCTCCTCCTCCTTTGCTTCCCCCCTCCTTCCCCTCCTCTCCCTCCTCCTCCTCCAACCACTCCTCTTTCTCTGCTTCCCCCCCTCCTCCACCCCTCCTCCAACCACTCCTCCTCGTCCTCCTCCATACCTCCACCCCGCCACCAACCCCCTCCACCTCCTCTCCCCCTCCGCTTCTGCCACGACCCCCTCTACCTCCTTCCCCCCCCTCCTCCTCATCCTCCTCCTCTACCTCTGCCTCCCCCTCCCACTCTCCTCCTACTCCCCCTCCACCTCCTCCTCTACATCTTCGTCCTCCTCACCCCCCTCCTTTTCCTACTTCCGCCACCCCTCTTCCCTCCGCGCCCTTTGGCCTCCCCCCCCTCTTTCCTCGTGTCTCTACCTCCTCTCCTCGCTCCTCCTTCCTCCTCATCCCCCACTTCCCCAATCCTCCCCGCATATCCCGCATCCACCACTCCCTCCTCCTCCCTCACCCCCTCCCCACCACCTTTTCCTCTCACACCCCCGCTCATCCCCTCCCTCCTCCTCCTCCCCTCCCCCCTCCTCCTCCCCATCCCCCCTCCTCCTCCCTCCCGCTGCTCGACCTCCTCCTCTTCCCACTCCTCCCCCTCAGACGTGTAGTCTTCACCCCCACCTTTCCCTCTACCTCCCCCCTCCCCCTCCTCCTCCTCCTCCTCCTGCCGCTCCCCCTCCTCCTCCCCGCCCCCCTCTCCTCCTCCTCCTCCTCTGACCCCTCCTCCTCCTTTCCCACTCCTCCTCGTCGACGCCGTACTCCTCACCCCCTCCTTTTCCTCTACCTCCACCCTCTCCTCCTCCTCATCATCCCCTCCTCGTAATCCCCCCCTCCTCCTCCTCCTCCTTCTCCTCTGCCTCCACCTTTGACCCCTCTTCCTCCTCCACCCCTCCTCCTCGTCAATGTCCTCCTGCTCCCGCCGTCCTCCACCTCTACGTCCATCTTTGAAACCTCTTCATCCTCCTCCCCTCCTCCTCCTCCTCCTACGCCTCCACCCTCCTCCTCCCCCTTCCCTTCCTCCCTCCTCCTCATCCTCCTCCTCCCCCCTTCTCCCCCTTTGCCTCCGCACCCCCTCCTCCCCATCCACCACCTCCTCCTCCTACTCCTCCTCCTCCTCCTCTGCTTATTCCTCCCCACCGGCTCCTCATCCTCGTCCTCCTTCACCTCCTTCACCTCCCACCCCTTCCTCCTCTGCCTATCTCCTCCTCCTCTACCTCCAACCCTGCCTCCTCCTCCTCCTCCTCCTTCAACTCCTACCCCTCCCCCTCCTCTACTTCCCACCAACCTTTTCCTCTTCCACCTCCACACCCATCGTCCTGCTCCTCCTCCTCCTCTGCCTCCCCGCCCTGCTCCGCCTCCAACTCCAACCACTCCTCCTCCTCACCCCCTCTTCTGCCTCCACGTCCGGCACCACCCACTCCTCCTCTTCCTCCCTCCTCCTCCACCTCATCCTTTGCCTCTTCCTCTGCCTCAACCTTCTCCCCTCCTCCTCATTCTACTCCTACTCCTCCTCGTTCTCTACCTCTGCCTCCGCCTCCACCCCCTCTTCCTCCTCCTCCTCCTCCTTTGCTTCCCCCCTCCTTCCCCTCCTCTCC
>APFE030833601.1:0-11545 GCA_000404065.3 Pinus taeda
TACCACCATTGGGAATGGAGTCAGTTAAGAGAAAATTCAATTACAAATGACACTGTTTAAAGGAAGCTAATGCATTTTTGGCATTGAAATTGAGTGAATTAAACTTTTACAGTAAAAAATAACACATTTGAAGGAAGTTGGGGCAATATTACATTGAAAACCAAGTAATCAAACAAGCTATGAAAACTGATAATAACATAAAAACATGAATGGATGGAATGAAACCAAATTGAATCTCAAGCTAAAAACAGAGTATGTTGCAATTGCACTTATTAACTTGAAAAACATACAAAATGTGGTCTTTCTCACATTCTTGATCAACCCCTTTTAAGTGAAAAAAGTTCTAAATGTATAGAGTGAGGGATCCATTTAATAATCTAGCACCTGGGCTAGAATCCATGCATAGCTAAGAGACCTCACTCTATTTGATTAACAAAACATTGAGCCTTTATAGGTATATTTATGTTTTAACAGAGTTTGAATTCAAATAGCAGTCTCCTATCATTTATGAGCTCAATAAATTCTGTTGTTGACCCTTATTGAATCCAACCAAATGTTGAGTGTACTAGATTGTTGATGTGATTTTGACACGTGGATGCTAACCTGGTTGAATTTGCTGACCTGGACCCCACCAAGTCAATTTTCAAAATTTCTACAACAACTCTGGATAGGAAAAATGATGTAAAATAGGCCTCAAAGATAAGTGCATATCTTCCAAACCCTGATAGTTGTGTAAAAACTGAGAGAGTTTTTATAGATGAACCCGTGGTAAACAAAAATCTCCTTAAGATTTCCAAAATTCCTTACCATTTTTTCAGAAAGTAAGCTTGAAGTTGACTATTAAAACAGTCATTTCTAGAAATTTCGTAGCAAATTTTTTGTAGCAAATTCAAAAAACACCTCTCTCCTACCTATGTGGAAGTTCTAAGGTCTTCCTTGATGTTTGTAAGCTAAATAAATGCCTTTAGAACCTCCTTTGTTGAGTTTTAGACCCGCATTAACCTCCATGGAAAGCTACAATAGTTTCGTAGCAAAAAATTGGCTTTACTATGGGGAGTTGCTACGAAATTTCAAAATTTTGTGTTTTTCAAATTTTCATGATTCTTAATGCTTCCTTGTTACTCCTAATACCATGTTGACTATATATAAGGTTGACTTTACTGGTTTAGGTATATTGAAGCTAAAATTGAGAATTTTACCATATCATGGAGTAGCATCTACTTCAACAATGATCTTGAGATTTCTCTTTGGAAAGATTGCTTTTGATGAGCTCTACTTGTGCTTGCAAGTCTTTGACTTAAGTTTGCAACTTCATTCTATCAGCTTGCAGCCACCTATTCCTTCTATACATATGCTTCAACATCTTTTGTAGTGGTAGAATTATCTTTGTCTTTTCCTAGCCTTTTCTGCAATTTCCTCATCGAAATCTAGTTGCTCCAACACTTGCTTCTTCATTTCTTCAACTTCCAATTTGGCCTCTATCAACTCTTCTCATGAATTTATGTTTGTGTTATGGATGCAACACATTAGGAGTTGTTTGTGAGCTTCTTCCTCTTCACTTGCAAACCAATTTGTGAACACCTAGACCTCATTCAGGCCACAACTAAACTTGTTTTGACAGCGCAAACCCTATTCAATGACAACACTTGTTAACTTTTTGATAGCATCAAATGGTATAAAATGGAAAAGGACAGGTAAGGGTGAATGAAAACAAGTTGAGGACATGAGAATAAAGGAATTTTATGACTCAACACAACTTTGACATCACTAACAATCATCTAAATAATACCATTACACAATAACTGACTTTCGTAGCGAGACAAGTGTTAGGATAAATCGTTTTTCTACGAAATTGTGAGGGACTTTTGTAGCAAACTCTAGGTTTGCTGAACTAGAGTTGCTGCAAAATTTTGTAAAACTATCAGACAGGTCAACTATGAAACGATGACCTGAAAATAAATGGAATTATGACCTTCTCTCTTTTATGATGACCCTATCAAACACTAAATGTACCATATGACAAATTCTACATGAACCTAAACATAAAAACCCTATCTAAAAATTATGACTAATCAAATTGAAAATTATTTTTAGCGGTTATCATGGATAACAGTGAGGATAGAGAATTCTTGTAATATATTGTAACTCATTTTATGAAATACAAACTGCCACTTTGATCTCCAAGCTGTGATAGTTTGCTTAGTGTGCTTGCAGAGAAATGGAGTGCCCCCATCAACCACAATTTACACACCTTTGTCCATATTGGCAACATAGTATAGTTATTTTATTTCATTTCTTTTCATCAAGTGTGTTTTCATTTCATGCATGTGTGTGTTTCCTTTTAGCAAGTGTGATTTCATTTCAACAGTTGTGGTGTGATTTCAATTCAACAAGTGTGATTTCGATTTCTTTGTGTTTGGTTTGGTTTGGATTAGATTGATTTAATTTTCTTTGTAATTAGTTTTAATTGCATTAGATTAATCTATTATGATAAATAACCATTTAGTACATATAATACAAGTATACCTCGCCAGTTCTATGAACCCTGGGTTGACAATTAATGATAGGGATTTAACTCACAATTAAATCACCCAACATGAAGTCACTAGAACATAAGCACTTCTAAGAGTAGTTCTTCCCATGAACACGGAGAGAAAAACAACTATTTTACAACAGGAATTATACCTTTCTTAACTGTATCAACCTCACCAGCTGAACAATAAATGAACAAGATGTTAGCCTCCCTTGCATATACTCATATTCAAGAAATAAGATGCAACTATGAGGGTTATCAACAATAAGTATATAATAACACCTGACTAGGCTTTCTCAGTTCTTAACATTCAAACATCACAAAATGACAGTCAGTCCACAGGGACAATTGTCTTCACTTCTCAACCATTTCATAGTGCAATCCCATCACTATCACGGTGAACAATTCCTACAACAAAATGTTAGAATGAGGCCACATTGCATTTCAGCTCAAAGACCAGTTAGAAGTCAGCCCTACTCACCACTTTCCCTTGTCATTTTCATTTCCGGGCTCAACCCCCAACCTATTACCTAAGTAGGGGTCGACCCTCATTCCTGACATGATAACCTGCTGGACCAGGGTTAGTCCCGACCCTTGACCATCCAACCTCCTGAATTGCCTGCATCCTAACTTCTGACAATTGCATAGTAATTTTAGAGGCATAGCCAATATCTATGTTTTCCAGAGTTCGAGAGGCCACTTCCTTCACGATTTTTTTGGGTTTTCTTCTTAGTTCTTTTGAGCATTACTAGTAGCACTTCAGGCCATTGAACTTCAAGGAAAATATGAAGGATACTTGATGAACATTCCCTCAAGGGAAGTCATTGGAACATAACCACTTCTAAGAGTATTTCTTCCCATGAACATGGAGAGAAAAACAAATCTTTTACAACAAGAATTCTACGTTCCTTAACTCTATCGACCTCACCAGCTAAACAATAAATGAACACGATGTTAGCCTCCCTTGCATATAGTCATTCAGAAATAAGATCCAATTATGAGGGTTATCAATAATAAGTATATAATAACACCTGACAAGGCTTGCTAAGTTCTTAGCATTCAAACATCACAAAATGACAGTCAATCCACAAGGATAATAACTTCACTTCTCAACCATTTCATAGTGCAATCCCATCACTATCATGGTGAAAATTTCCTACAACAACATGTTAGAATGAGGCCAATAATCCCATGAAATGTTCATATTCATCCATACATCCTCATATGGATCATAAATATCCATTCAACATATAAACACAAGTAAACCAAGATTTGTCATGCAAAGAATAACATACCATTCATTTATACTTAAATGTGAAACCTATATAACAATATGTACAAGAAAACCTATCTTATACTTGTATTGAAGATGGGAAACTAAGTTCGGGACTTCAACTCTCCACCCAAACATAGACAAGCTATAGGCATGTTACTTGCAATTGTCACCCTCGAGCTAGATTCTAGGGATTGAGGTGGTCTTGCTCAAGGGAATAAACACCCACCGCCAGCTGAGACCGTGACTCTAGATATCCTCCTGCCTCGACCCACCAACTACTCAAAAATCAACCAATGCACAGGGAATCTAGAGGCCAAATCGCCTCCACCCTCCAACTATCCACTAGCACACACACACACACACACACACATACTCCAGGGAGTCAAGAGGCTTCACCTCCACCTTGGCAGCATGCAACACAATGGTTCCACCTAATGAAGGGAATCGAGAACCCACTGCCATGTAAGATAAACAAGTGAAGGAGACTCTAAAATTTCCTTTACTAGGAATCCAAGGGCTAAATCTCTACCCTAGGTTGCCAAGGGAATTTTCTGAGAACACCATCTCCACCCTCCAACCCCCTGAGGTATCTTGAGATCTACCCTCACCTGAAGGAAGATTCCTCCTGTACTCATATTGCTCAACCAAAGGTATGATAGCCTTCTAAGAGTGGTGGAAGAAACCAAAATCTCTCCCCCATGTTGTGAAACTTCTGCTATTTATTTGTTAAAACTAGACAAGCTCTTCTGCTCTTTCATGTTGATTGCTTGACACTCCTCTACGACATCTTGTGCGCCAAGCTTCAACTCACCAACTCATCTTCCATTTCCTAGGGAAATTGCTTTCTTCCCTACTGCTGCACGAGCACACCTTTGAGCCACTCTTCTTCTTTTGTTCTTGTTTTTCTTAATCCCTCTCTATCTATGTGCATTTGCAGATTTGTGCTCTCTTCTCTTCCCCACACTATCTAACTCTCTCTTTTTTCGGGGTGTTTGTTCCTTAATCTCTTTTTTTCCCTCAATTGCACCCACATAATTGTGGTGCATTAACTCTTTTTGTCCTTTGTTGTCTATTGGGTTTTCCAAGCCAACATGGGTTTTGTTCCTTGTCTGCACTTCATAAATTCACAAAAGCAGTTCCATTCAACACACCATTCTAGTGCATTTAAAGCTTCAACGACCAATCTTCAATGGTTTTCCAAACTGTCAAATTTCTTCCTTCATTAAGCTGAATTTCCCAGACAATTAAACACCCTCAATCCCTTTGGAATCCGTGTCCCTCACTCAACCCATTTAATTTTTAAAATTCAATTACATGATGTAATTACATGGCAAAATCAAGCCAATTACAGGTTGGGATGTTACACCCACAACTGATTTCCCTTGCAGAAATATGTCATGGAAAAGATGTGACAAACATGTCAACTCACAAGGCTAGGATTCTATATAAGGCCTATCTTCGAAACAAGAAACTAGAATTAATTTCCTTACAGTCCAGTTACGAGGTTTAGATGATGGATTTCAAGGTGGTCTCCAGGTAAGACAAATAAGCCAAAAAACAAGGTCATAAGATCAATAAGGCACGGATCTAAGATGATGGTGAACAATCAGTCAACTCGAGGAAAGTCATGAAAATGTTAGAGGCATTTCCCCTTGGAAATATTGAATCCTCAAGGAGTTTTCTATGTTGTTATGATTATCGTAATAGTTTTTTTTTTAATCTTGGATTTTAGTCCTCTTTTGAAAATTCAAGATATATGCAATTTTTTTATTAATGAAAGGATCCTTTTAACTCCCCCCTCCAAAAAAAAAAATCATTTAACCTATTTTTTCTTGGGAAAATAACTAATATTTCCTTAATGAAAATATACATTGTGATGATCTGTTAGGTCTATTCTTAATGAAAACTTTCTAAAGAACAAAGATAAAAAATACATTATCTCCTTCAGAAAACTCTGCTAGCCTTCAAAAGGTTCAATCCCATTTACCCAAAAAAAACTTATAATTTATATATTTTCCATACAAGAAAGTCTTTCAAAAAAACTTCATGATCTTAATAGTCGAAAAGAGAATAACAACATTATGACTAAAATTGTATGACCATTGCCTCTAAGGCTTGTTCATCCAAAAATTCAACAATCTCCAAAGTACCGAGTTGAATCTGCAACACTTTCTTGGAAAATAGATCTTCCAGAGTGTTCAACTCCCTCACCTATTTATCTATTGAAGGTTGATAAGATTTCTCATTAGAGTGTCCTGATAAATAGCCACACTATTTGACCTGAAATGACGACTCGAAAACATAATGTGATGGATCTAAAAGTCTAATATCAAAATCCCTCAAGAAGTTTTTTGTTTCAAATCATTCCAGTTTGTGAGCCTCCTTCTTTATTTCCTGAATGATATGAAACATATGAGGGGCAACAATTCCAGCTCTGTCGCAAATCTAATCAACCACTACCTGGGAATATCCGAAGATTTGCAATTTCCTTACCCCAATGTAGTTTTCTACATAAAATAATGCCCACGATGCTAAGAACTTGACGTTATTATTTGTTCCTCCTCCAAGGCAGAACTAAATGTGTTTTTCAAAGTCTTTATTTAGATAAAGAACAACACAACCACACAAATTTGGGAACAAATCATTTAACTTTGTTAGGACACTATTTTCCATTTCAATTAATATTTTTTTTTTGGTTTGACACACGGGGGATTTGAAACTTAAATCTCATTATTTACACAATACTTCATAATACGACCGTTTGAACTAGCCCATTTCAATTACCTTTTAAAAGAAAAATCCATTAATATTAATTATATTACTTTATTAGACTCAATCATGATTCATAACTATTTATTTCCTTTTAAATTATATAAATAAATCATAATTTTTATGATTTTTTCAAAATCATATATATAAGGTTTAGTCCATCCGCCATATGTCATATATATTGTTTAATTTATTCAACTAAATTATCAAATTTTTTTCCCAAAAAAATATTTCTCTTTACTATAATATTTTAGATGAAAATAATACAAACCCACTTACTAAATAAGATTACCAATATAAGTAGTTCAAATGCTTCATCAAAAATTAATCACTAATTATAATAATAATTACTCATAATTATTTAACCTTGTAACATTACAGAAATTAATTCATTCACTTAAACCAACTCCCTCGCACTAACTTATTTATAAAGAAAATTAAATTATTTCACTTATTCCTTAAAAATAACCATTATTAAACTAATAAATAATATTTCTAAATAAACATGCCAAATTATCACTAAAGCATAGCCCTCCACTATTGGAGTAAACCATTTTTTAATAAGGATACCCCATTCACCACATCATAACTACCCTAACTTTCCACCATTTATAAAAAAAGCCAATTTTTAATACTAATAATTGATTTGACCAAAGCCTCTGCCAATTGTATTCCTTGAATTGCATTTATAGATATGGTTCCAAAGCGAAAACATGGACATTAAATCATATTTAAAGGTTCCCATCACACACTAAATCAATCAAAATCTACAAGTCTCCATTTTTTTTTCAAAGCCAAGAAAACATAATTATATTATAGAAGGTATATAAAGAAAGAGATAGTACATGAAGAGATAGTAGATAGTACATCATAGGGGCTCTAGGAAGCTAATCTGTGCCAGAAATATATATATAGATTAGCTGCGAAGTATAATCCCAGCAAAAAAAGCATAATTCCAGCAAAAAGAGATAAGATTTTACATAGTTTAGTAAGGAGAAATAAGGAAAATAGGAAAATAAGATTCTCGGCTAGCATTGTTCAAAATTTTTTATTAAAATTTTTCAATTCATACTACATGAAGAGATAGTAGATAGGAGTTGTCTATAATGTGATTTTTTGGAGATTCCATTGATGGAATCCTGCGGAAGAAATCGAGGTTAAATCTTGATTTTTAGCAGTTAAAATGGTTTTTTAACTGCATATTTGGATTCAGCACCCTGAAAAACCCCTGGGACCCTTTGATTGTGCAGAAACTAGCTATCAAACTTGCGATTCCAATAAATTGCTGCCGGATTTTGACCAGAAAAACCAGCCGGAAAAACTTTTAAAAAGTCTCAACCGAAAAAACTTTTAAAAAGTTTCATTATTCATTATAGACAACTGCTAGTAGATACAGATAGTAGATAGTACAGGGGCTATAGAAAGCTAATCTAAGCCAAAGATATATAGATTATCTGTGAAGCATAATCCCAGCAAAAAAGCATAATTCCAGCAAAAAGAGATAAGATTTTACATGGAAAAAGAAATAAGGAAAATAAGATTCTCTGAGTTTTCATCAAAATTTTTCAATTCATAGTGCACTGTTCAAAATTTGTCAATTCATAGTTTGACCATACATAGACCGACATGTTCAGTATGGAGAAAAGAAGAAAAAAACAAAATAAGAGTACATACCTGGATTTAGCAAAATCTCAATTTTTTTTACAACTAAGCAAACTAAACCCCCGGCAATGTGAACAGAAGGAGATGCTCCCGTGAGAGCTCACACTATGTACGCAACTCACACGATGTACGCAAATAAACCCATTGAATATAATTGAATATTGGGTCATATATTATATTTATATTTATCGCCCATGCTGGCCCAATCACAGCCGCTACGCTCTCAATTCTGTTTCAAAGAGTTTTGTTTGCTCTCTACTTTCTTCGGTCAACCAACAGTTTTGAGTTTACATCGTCTCTCTGTGCAGATTCATTCGATCTAACACTGCAATGGCTGAAAAGTTTTTTAAGTACGTTATGGTGGGTGGTGGCGTTGCAGCTGTAAGTCGATTGCTTTCAACGCCGATCTTTATGTTGCTCTATTTCGATATCAGGTTTTTCTGGGTAGTTTTTGGTTTGTGTTAGCTTATGCTTGCACTGTTACAACCTATCTTGACACAGCGACACAGATCCTGTTTTACATTAGTACTGGCGCTTGATGAAGACAATTAAAAACAACAAGAATACCGTGTTTAGCTTCATTTTCTTTCAGTAAGATGAGTGAATGGAATAGATTTGATTATAGATTTGAGTGAATGGCATAAATAGTGCATATTAGTCTTTATTGTTACCCTAAATGTTAGGGTATTTTTTCAATACCAAAGGAATTGGTAACTGAGCTGGAATCATACTTGTCTGATTTGGGATTGATTCTGATTGCTACTATTTTAACTCTCAGGTGTAACTTCCCTGCTATATAAATAACGCACAAGTCAGTCAATTCTGAAATTGAACATGAGTTTCTCATCACTCACCTTTACATAACATAGACTTGCCAAGTAAGCTATCACGGAAATTAATAGTGTGTACTAGTTTCTAATCAAAATTGATGAAAACGAATTCGGGGGCTCTTCGTTTTCAATATTTTTTTACAAGTCCAATCTTGAGACCTGTGGGTTATGTGGGTTATGGGCCCTCCAAGCCTATCAGCGCAGTTCTAACCTCTGATTTTTCCCAAACACGTTGCGGGCTTCAGCTGAAATCTTAATCCTCTCCTCAAGATCAAGCCACTGCTGCTCGCAGTCATCATAGACAACGAGGTACCGATTTGTTTGCGCATCAAACAACCTTAACTTCCAGAGTACCATTCTTTATCGAGGGGCCAGTACACCTGAATCTTTTCCAGTACACCTGAATCTTTTTTTTCATTGACTTCGCCTTTACCTTTTTCTTGGAAAACCGCCGGCTGCTTTCTTGGCCGCAATTGCCATTCTCCTGCAGACCCAGAGAAGATCATCGTTCTCATAGGAGAATTATCTTCTTCAGAATCGCTTCCTGAACTGTCATTCGATTCTGTTCTACCAATTTTTTTTTTAAAGCCTTAACTGATCCATTCTTTGCTGGTGCTGGAATTTTCTTCCGCGGATTCCTTGCTGCACCACGACCAGCCAAACGTCGGCCCTCTCAACATGATTGTGCAGCATCTCCCACTGATTCAACGACCATGAAATACAATTCTTGCCAGGCAGCTGCTTCCCATCCTTCGTGTGAAAGTCACGAAAAACTACAAAAGTCTTTTTGTGCCGCATTCTTATAGAAACTTTGAGTTTTCTCACGAACGCTGTTTTCGTTATCGGGTATTTCACAATAGAACGGGTTTCGTTCTCGAGCCTTTCCGTAGCTCGATCCCCACATCATCGGTGGATTGCACTCTCTGTTGTGCTGTCCGTGGTGAAGTATCGAAACTTTAACACAATTTGTAGGCGGGTTTCCTCATGCCCTCCTTCTCTGTCATTGCAAGTAATTTAACTCTTCACAAAATACCGCCTGGATTCAGCACTCAGTTCTTTCACAAAACTCTACCGAAAACCCTGCATACTGACATGCCTAGTTTGTCGCATTCACACTTTCATTTTCAGTAGAAAAGAAAACCAGAAACAACAAAAACATATAAAGACACAAATTCACAGAAAAAACTTTTTTTAGTATGTACAAACTCATATTACAATTTTAAGGTATCTCAGCTTTAATCCAGATTTCTCCTGCAACTACATTTTTGCCCTCTCTCGTACCCACAGGTTTTTTTCCTCTCTTTTTTCTTTCATGATTCTCTCATGAATCCCTCATTCTT
The DNA here is from genome assembly GCA_000404065.3 of Pinus taeda. Classification (NCBI taxonomy): domain Eukaryota; kingdom Viridiplantae; phylum Streptophyta; class Pinopsida; order Pinales; family Pinaceae; genus Pinus; species Pinus taeda. The sequence continues at coordinate 10,411 of APFE030833601.1, forward strand.
ATTACACATACATTCAGTTTTAACTGATTTTTTAACTAAAATTAGTTCATTAACGGAATCTTGTTCAAAGTTTGCCTAGTTATCCATGTGTTCGTCCAAGTGTCTTCTTCCTCTAATTTTTTTCATTGTGGTGTCAGGATGCTCCTGCATCAAAAATGGTCAGTGGGTTGACTGTTATATAGTAGGGGTTGCCTACTTTTGGGAACATGCATAGGTGGATTGGTGAATTTTTACTATTTGGCCGCTTTTGCACCTTTATTGGATCCTGTGATTTGAATATTGCAGTATATCACTGAGAACTCTTCTTGGGAACGACTGATGACGAAGAATTTGTAAGTAGTTACTGAGTTGAGCTACTGACAACACATTCTGTTGCCACACACACTACTTTACTATAACTGTTGGGGAATAAATAGTGCAATCTAGTTTCTAATCAAGATTGCTTATGTGCCAACTGACATATCATAAGGGTTGCCCTCTTCCCAGAATGTGCATAAGTGGATTAATAGGTTTTTACTATTCCTCATGCTAGCATCTTTGTGGTATACTTTTGGAAATAAGAAAGATAAGATAATATAATTTTATTAATGTCCAATATATTATCATAAATAGGTCAATGACACTGAAAGATACAACCAACAGGAGAACAATGTAGGAGTGCAAATACAACTCTTAAAAAATGTTAAAACTAAATAAAAAATAAAATAAAGTAAAGAAAGATGCAATAAAGAAGGATACAATAATTGGACAGCCTCGTAAACATGCATATAACCGAGTCATGTAGAATTGTGATTTGAACAGTGCAGGAAGTTAGAGGGACTTTTCTGAGCAAAAACATAAATGGATAAACTATCATGAGTCAGAATTCTTAAGTGTTTTCGGCAAATCTCTTCAGCCACATTTAGAAAAGTGGGTGTCTAATTATTATGAAGTTATATGTGCCCTTGATCTTTGTTAGTTCAATCAATTTATAAAAAACCTATACTTATTAGCCTTTTGAGCGCATGATTTGGTCTTTTGGTTAAAAAACAGAGCTTGCAAATGTTAAAAAATGATTGTAATATCTTCCCAAATAGGAGATAAATGAAAGTGCATCTGATCAATATAATCACTTAAAATCTGTTTCTTATTTCAG
>APFE030833603.1:4318-31574 GCA_000404065.3 Pinus taeda
TATCCATGTTGCGGGATCCTTGCCATCAAACTTCCTCATATCAATTTTTGGAATATGTTGGGTCTTCGATCCAACATTAGAGTCTATGGAATCATGAGTTTCCTTTACTACCCTTTCACCATTAGTCACCCTTTCTTGTAGCAACTTATTCATATTTATCTTCAATTCTTCCATGTCTGTATTCAAATCTATCTTCAAATCGTCCATCTTAGCTTCCATGTCATTCATCTTAGCTTCTACACCTTTCTTTAAACAATCCATCTTAGCTTCTACACATTTCTCTAAACCATCCATCTTAGATTCTGTTACTTTTTGTGCAAGTGACACTTGTTGCACTTGGTGTCGTAATTTTGATATATCATGTTGCATTTCTTCCTCTTCTTCATGAGTCATTCTAGAGCTTTCATGTCGCCTACTAGGTGTTTCCATTTTCTTTCCTCGGGGCATCAATTACCGATAATAATTCTTTACTATGCCCTTTGAATTCCTTCAAAATGATTTTTCAAACCAATCTTTAGAAAACATTTAAAAAATATACACACCTTTTTTCACTTTGTAGGAGCTCGATATTGCCTCTGATGTATCTCTGTAATTTTGGATCATCTAGTTCTGAAATTGCGACCTACGGTAGCGCTCTGTTTCCTCTTTCCAATGCCACCAGTCTGACTCCAATTGGATTCTACAATGAAGAGTTATGCCAAATCTCCCACAGTGACTTGATTATAGACTAATTCAGTAGAGAGAACTTGTACGACATGCCACATGTCCCTGTTTTGACCTTTGGCTCTGAAGAATATATACAAGAAACTACAGTCCGTCCTCTTTCTATGCCTTCTAACAAAATTTCAAGCTGATGCCCAAAGAGAAAGTTATGACGATTTCCCCCAGGTCACCTGTTTTGAATGTAATTCAGGATTCTACAAAAGGACCACTTCCTCAGATCATATCTTCGACAATATAGGGGGAAAAGCTTTGAAATTTGGATCTGAGATTCAGCGCGATGTCTTCTCAAATGGGTTTTGTTTTTAGCTTCTGAAACATCATAGAAAAAAGTTATAGAGAAAATGCCACGATGATCATTTTGGAGCAGCGAAACTCTAGAATCCAAAGCTCTGATACCAAATGTTATGAAACCAGCTCAAGAAAAGATAGATCAACGCCTTAGAATTCAGCCTCTTCGAGGGGGCAACCTCCTTTACATTGCATAAATGAACAATTCTTGGATGATTCAAAAGACAAAACCTCCTTTTTATATATAGGAGTCTAAGGAGTCACAATATAACCCAGCCACCCTAACAATAATAATATAATGCCACAAAAATAAGAATAGAGGGATTCTATGGGGCACAGTAATAACAATATGGGGACAATAGGGGCACAACAATATTAATAAGGGGTACAAATACAATAGTAATGGGGTAATCACTAGTATTATAGGGACCCAACGACAAATATGGTTGAGCAGTTACTTTTTGAAAATGTGGTAACCATATTTGTATGCTAAATAATCTTGATGATTAATCAAAGTACAGATTTCTTGAATAAGGTGATTGCAGCACTGATAGAGTAATTTGAAATTTAACATCAGAAAAGTACTTTGTATCGCCCACAAGATAATGGAACAATGGAGGCATTCAATAAAATATTGGATACTACGCTTACCAAGGTGTATAATGTGCAACATGATGATTGAGACTTAATGATTCCCATTGTGTTGTGGGCTTATAAGACTACATGGAAGTAGATAACTAGGTATCTACCTTCCCTTTTGGTGTATGGAATGGAAGTCGTTATGCTAATGGAATTATTAGTATCAAGTATGTGCGTTGCAATAACCACACAACTGACAGAGACTGGTGTAGTGGAGCATAAATCACATGAATTGTTGTAATTAGAAGAAGGTAGAGCATTGGCCAACTTCCACCAGGAGGCACAGAAGGCCTAAGATAAAGCCTTGCATAACATAATAAATAAGAAAAAGGAATTTTTATTTAGAGATTTGGTATTGTTATATGAAAATAATTTTCTCAAGAATCCGAGTAAGTTTGAAATGCACTAGATGGTCACTAGGGACATAATTGGTACATAATTCGGTGAATAATTGGAAAATATATGTAAGGTGGATAAATCACAACAATTTGAAAAGGAAGGTCCTTGCTGAGGAAATAACCATTAATGAGTTGTAATTTGAGTGGGAAATTGTGTCAATACTCTCCACCTATGATATAAGGAAACCAATAGGACTAATTGATCCCCTTAGATAATGGTGCCATAACGAGTTGATGGTCCTGAAGTGGGAGAGGATCATGTGGCAGCATGCGTTTGGGACATGGATGCATGTAGAATAATTGAAACCTTGATATGTAGATGGAAATAAATGGAGAGCAGTCTATGAAATAGAAGTTATAGAGTAAAAAATCTTGAAACAACGTTGACTTGAGCAGTGAAGATTGATATTTTTTCTATAGGAGTGACATACATTGAGGCATGGGAAGAGAGAGCTAAGCATCTGAGGAGCAAAATCCATGTACAAAGCACCCTTTGTTCCCATCGAAGAGTAAGCCTGAGTGAGAACAAAAGAGAAAGATATTTTCAAAGAGATAAGGCTTAGAAGAAATGTGGGAGGATACCAACATAGAGGCCAACTCAGATAAAGCCAAGCCAACAACAACCACTAACTGTAAAGCAAAGCCTAGTAATGTACCACTACTAAAAGAACCCCAAGATTTTATGAAAGTTGATAGATATTTTAGATATAACATGTAAATACTTCCCCTCCCACTTGGGGTACATAGAGAGTGGAAAATACAAAGTTTTATGTAGTGTATTAAATATTTAGACCATGATATTTGTGACCCCTCTTGGCTTTGAAACCTTAAGGACTATTTGCAATTGGTATTGACTCAAGATAAGGTACCAAAAATAGAACCACAAAAATGGGCCCATGTCTTAGAGGAGAGTGGGATTCTGAACCTTTTCCACATCCCACATTTTGGGCAAGGAGATGAAGTGAGCATAGTCGTTAAGTTTCTACTAGCTTGTGTTCATGGGGATATTTGTGGCTTGATGGACCAATACTGTCAACAATATAACTAATCGATAAGATTACAGGTCTGTCTGTTAAAGGAGAAGATATGGGGCCCATGATTAAGGAAAATAACTTTGTATAGAGTTGAATAAAACTTATGAAAGACAAAGGGGAGGTCAGGGGTATTTGATATCATTGATCAATGATTAGGCCAACAAATTTGTAGTGCAAGTGATATCCTACAAAATATTGCAAAAATACAGGGTGAATGAATTTAAGATGGGGTTATTGTGGTGGAAAATTGGTGCGCCAATGGAGAAATGATGGGTTGGTCAACTTTCCTACTAAAGCATTTTTAGCTGGATTGTCTAGACACACAAGAAAGAAATGTAGAGTTTCATTACGCATGGATTCTACATATGATTTTGTTAGTCTCCTGGGAAAGATAAAATATTTTCCATCTAGCAACTGGCCCTTCTTAGCCTATTTTATTAGTAGAGTTCTAGAATTTATGGGCCTTAAACAAAACAGAGAGGAAAAGTTTCAACACAATAACTTTTTTTCTTTGTGGGGAAATGTTACACAAAGTTGTTTGGGAGACACTGAAACTACTCAACGAGAGTGTAAAAAAGTTTAAAGCTATGGTCTGTTTTAAGGATGACCCACACTTCATATAAATTTTACCACGTAGGGATCCAAGATAGTGTTGGCTGAGCATTAAATATAGGTTGACAATGCAGGAACTTCAAGAGATAGTGGACTCTTGAGAAAACTCTTGGAGAGTAGCATTGGAGGACATGTTGGATATTCAAGAAATCTCAAGTGAGGAAGAGACTGGCATGTCCCCTTCGAACCTAGAGCCGAAGGAAGTACATTCTCTAGTCATTCTAATGAAAGAGCCACATAAAGGGCCATCAACATCAGGGGAGGAAGTGGCAGCAAGAAAGAAAAGAGTTTTGAAGAGTAGCACAGGAATCAGATTGACAACATGAACTAGGAAAAAGCAAAGGATACCTATGCATCTTTGGTTAAGGCTGTGCTGACAAAATATGACTTTGAAAGGATTGGTGATTAGATGAAGGAGGTAGAAGCAACAAAGATGGACAAGATGTAGCACATGACAAGTGAGTTAAGCACTAGGATGGTCATGCAGGTTGTTCTATCATAATTCAGAGGTGTACACACTGTAGGGGTCAAACCCCCCACCTACCAACTTGCAGCTCAAGTATCTTCATCTGAGTAGCCCAAGAAAATTCTTTATTTTCCCAACAAGGCTATCAAAGTATGGGAAGAGGTTTCACAACAAATTCTTACTAACAAAAAATTAAATATGATACTGTCATGGTTGGGTCTAAAAGAATTGACTTATTTTTACCATGACACATTCTGTGAGTTACATGATAGACTGAAAATGACTAAGGTATAGCTAGACCATACATAGAAATCTAAGAAGCAGTTGTGCTGAGAACAAGAATGGTTAGTGGAAGATGTGGTAGAATTCCATACTACATTAACCCAAGTTTATGTAGAGCTTATAGAGCGTTTAACTGATGAATTGCTTTATAGTAAAGGATCTGGCAACAAAGATTAGGGAATTAGATACATTTCAACAACCATAAACACCACCAAAGGAATGTAAGCATAAGGAATTGGTTCAATAGGTCAAACAAAGAATGGTCAAGTACCAGAGATAGTGTTAGGCCATGATTGAGAAGAGTGAAGGATTATTTAATGACCTATTGGAAATTACAGCAGTAGTATAAGCTACTAAGGAAATATTAAAGGTAGGTGAACAAATCCATCAAATCGAGCAGAGCATGGGTGCAATGGGTTTTTCTAAGAAGCATAGTGTGATGCAAGAACAAGCACTACTTAGAAAACAAAGTGATAGGCTTCATGAAGATAAAAATCCCTAGGCTGACCTTCAAGAACAAGTTTTTTTAGTATCTGTTATATGGAATATATGACTACAGACAAAAGTGTCTTCCCTAGGTTTGGTGGACTGACCTAGAACAACAAAAAGTAAGGACTATAATGTCTTCTTTAAAGTAAATGGACAATGGGATGAAACCTACCCAGAATTTGTCAGAAGCTTCGTTCTTCTCTTAGCTTGTATGCTCCAATCCTAGTTTTGATCACTACAGTTAGAACATACACAATCAGACAACACAAGCGAAATATCTATGACATCCAAGTAGTATAACCCAATCAATTTATTCAATAAATCAACAAGGTATTGAAATATATGAAATCATAATATCAGATATAGAATAAAAATGTAGTCCTTGTATCGTCCGCATGGGGTAGCTCAAGTGGAAATGGCCGTGGAAATGAAGTCTCACCGAATTGGAGATCTTGGGTTCGATTCTTGTGCTACCCTCCCTGGAAATGGGGTGAATAACGAACATGTAAAGACTCGAAAATGAGAAGGTCCTACCGAATCTTACAAAAAAAAATGAAGTCCTTGTATTAATAAAAATGGAGAGAGTTACAACCAAATATAGAGTTGATCTTGTATAAGAGATCCTCCAAGTTGACTTGTCCTTCCTTATCACAAAGTGTATCTCTATCTCACTGTAGTGCATGGAATAATGACTCTCACAATGACAACATGAGGGTAGAATCTATCTCCAAAATCAAACTTGTAACTTGTGGATGACAATAAATATATAGAAGAGGATGGTAGGATAGGAATTATTATCCATTTACCAATCTAGGCTTGAGATCCACTCTTGATGGGAGGATGAGCTCAAGGGATAAGGGGTGAAATATCCAAGGTATGATAGGATAGGATTGGAGACTTTAATGCAAGGTAAATGGTTGTAACAACTCCAAGACGCTTGTGGAAGAGGAAGCTTCAAGATTCCTTTTATTTTTCCCGAATTTCTAGAATCACACCGCCATCAAAGGGAAACCTATTAGTGATCAACATAGGTCCAGAGAAGGTCAACCTGCTGGTGAATTCTGTCTCTTAAATGGCCAGGGTGCATTGGGCCTTAAAATCACTAAAATGAAGTAGTTAAAGGAAAAAAAATTTGGCAATAGGGATAGTCATGCTTAGGGATTTATGCAAAGGTGATGATAAGAGGTAAAAGGATGGATGTTGATTAATCCAATTAAAAGGCGTATTGATCATATGTGACAAAATCGCCTATAACATATTGCCCCATAAAGTACAAAGTCAGAAATGGAATTTGATGGTTGAAGTTCTTTACCTTGTGACAAGTTTGGATCAAGAACAACTGACAAGATCATTAGCTATTACAATACATTTATACCATAATGACTACTGATGGAGGCATACCCATACTTAGCATATAAGATAACATTACATGTGCAATGATCAAAAGACATGTCCACTTATGACTGTTGGACATCTAATCCTCAATGGGTTAGTGTGGAAGCTAAATAGACAATAGGAGTCCAAGAGACCTTGGAATGTGGAACCCAACAGTCAAATCATGTACTATAAATGTATATCTCTTGTTAATAAAAATGTATTCTCATGTTTTATCCTTTAGATTCTCTTGCTGCCCATGTGTGTTTAACATGGTATTAGAGTGGGCGAATTATGACCCTGCTCCAATTTGAGCCACTGGTTTTGTAAGTTTTTCTCTATTGGCTCTATCCTACTTGCTAGAACTTGAGTGCTCTAATTGCCTACATGACCTAACGCTCGACTAATTTGGCCTCTGTCAGAAATGCATTTTCTCTTGCTAGAACTTGAGTGCTCTAATTGCCTGCATGACATAACGCTCCACTAATTTGGCCTCTGTCAGAAACACATTTTCTCATTTTTGGGCATTCTATGCAATTGTCAGCGCTCTTTCTTTGCAACGTCCACTATTCGTCTAGCCATTTCATTAATTATAACCTCTGTCCCTATTTTTTGTGCATTTTTTTTCTAAATAAGACTATTCTATTTTTCACATTAAAGACTTATAGTTACATCATGACTAGCGTCAAAATCAGCTGCCCTGAAGGAAAGGCATATTGAAATAGAGAATTGTCCAAGACAGTGAGTTTGGACGAAACCAATGACTGTAGTCCCACACAGGGGATCCAATGTTAACTATCATGGCCTTACTGAACTTATAAGCATTCCAAAGAACATGCATATTTAACCATGGTGTAGCAGCCATTACAAAAATTATCATCTATGGCAAAAAGCACTCTATACTGGGCCGTAAAACCTGAGACAGAGTTGCAGATCCAACAATTAGGCGTCTGGAGGCTCCTCCACAATTTTGCACCATCCACCTTCAGACAGATCCTGAGCTCGAGCAACATCATTCACCATCAAACCCGAGGTCGTTGGCTCCATCCCCATGTCATTAACAATGCGCGCAGGAATATCCATAGCTCGCGGAGAGCTAGGACTCGACATAGAAACTAATCCTGGGTCCTCCTGAGGAACGTTAGACTCGCCCCCTCCTGGGCTTCCTCGAGAAAGAGCACCGAGACATGGGCTGTAATCCAGGGATGGTTTAGGTTGCAGTTAAAAGTGAAGATTGCCGAGCCGAAAGAGAGTGAGGATGAGGAACCTGAAGAACTTGGCTCAAGGAATTGACTGGGCCACGGAAAGCACCCTCTCTTGCTGTGTGTGCGAGGGTGATGGCTTGAAAAGAAGTCATTGGAGGGAGAGAGGGATGAAGGGTGAGAGGGTGCCCTATGAGAGGTTCCTCTTCGACTTAACATCCTTTGGCGGATTCGAGGCATGATTAGAGTGATGGCACCTTTGCGGAAACCAGAATGAGCAACCACAAAAGCGGGACCCAAGCCCATCAAGCGAACAATCAGACAGGAACCCAAAGCTTCAGAGAGAATCAAGGAAATTGACTAAGGTAGCTTCTGCAAACTAACAGAGCAGTAACCTGAACATAACATATGAGACACCTGAACAAACCCATGGTGAAGGCTCATTTTATTACCATTGCCCTTGCCTTGAGACATGCCCGCTATAACTATGGCGTTCATGGGAGCCGAGAGCCAGAGCATATCGGAGTGTGCGGAGGTGAAGGATAATTCGAGGTCACCTGTAGAAATTCCTTTAAACATATCAATGCCCACATGGCTATGATCATCCGTTAGCTGTTTAATTACTTCGCTATACAAGGCTGGTAGGTGGCGATCATTCTCACCCCACTCCAGTCCCATCGACTTTAAGGCCAACTTAACCACCCGCAACCGGGAGGGCAGCATCATTTTGGGCCAAAAGTTTGCATTCCTGTTCTTGATCATGATTCTGAATTATGTCAAGAGTTCTTGTGCTTAGAGTATGCTTAGTTTCCACCCCCACGTTGGCTAGAAGGTCAACGACCTTGTTGCTCTACCTCTTAACATGATTGAAGATGATGGCCCTATTGTTGAGAAGTGCTTGTTCTATGACCTCCAATCTTGCTTCGAGTCTCTAGCTAGTGGCAATGTTCCTCGCATGAGAACTATTTAGGAGCTATTTTCCCATGTTGATAAGGATTAAGGAATCACCTTCGATCTCTAGGGGATGGAAATTGTGTGTCGAGGAGAGGAGAATACCTTGGCAAAGACCCTTCAACTTAGCTGAATTATTGGTATCCCATCCTATATTTCCGAAGTAAGCAAGGAGGGGCAGGCCTTCATAATTTCTGAATATTCTACCAAATCCTGCTTCTCTAGGGTTGCCCTTTGAAGCTACATCAAATTTGAGCTTGAAGGTGTGCTTTGGGGGGGCTGTCCAAGAGTTCTTTTTTATGTTGATGCTCTCTGAGGGGGCTTGATTATGAAATCCTTGTGGGAGTTGCATGTTCCAGTTTGCCCAGATGGCCTTCTCATTAGCAAGAGTGGAAAGGTCATCCTGCATCCAAGTGCGGAGTGCCAGTGTCTCTTTGAGATCAGACAGAAGTTGCTCCAGATGATCTCTAATGGAGAGCTTTGATCTTTGAATATGCACTTGTTCCTTTCTTTCCAGATGCACCAAAGGAGGAGCCCAGGAATCATTCTTCATAAGTGGTTAATAATTTTACTTTTGTAAGGACTCTTTTTCCAATGGCGAATGGAGTTGGTGATGTTGTCCGACACTCTACATCTTCTTTGACATTTGAAGCTTGCCTTCTCTCACAAATGATTGGCTAGGGTGCATGAATCTAGAAGGTGCTAGAGTGTTGCCTCCTGAGAGTTACAGTTAAAACAGATTGAGGGGCCATGATAGCTTCTTCACCTGAGTTTGTCCCAAGTGAGAATTTTCTGATGCCAAACCAGCTAGAGAAAGAGAGAGACTTTGTGCAAAGTGCCTAGTGCCCATATTCTATCCCAGATGGGATCGGGGGGCGAGGGATCTGTGCATATAATTTTATGGGTCTTGGCAGTGGAAAAGGTTCCTCTAGGCATATAACCCCAATGAAGAATGTCCCTGCCATCAGAGTATCTTATACGTCACTTTTGGAGCTCCCTTTCTAGTTCCCTCATAGACTGGTGATCTGCATTCCTGATTATCCTATCACTTTACTTCCATTGTTTGTACCCTTGCTCTGTCTCCTGAGTCCAATGCTGCCAGACCTCTTTTTGTTGCTGCTCCTCCACGAGGTGGCTTGGAAACTGGTGAAGAATGTTGTTGAGCTTTGGAAATTGGTTCCAAGCATCCATCCATAACTGAGCAGTTCTGCCATTTCTTACTTCCCAAAAACTATGTTGGTGAATCAACAAGAAGTGTTGTTTGTCAGCATTCCATATAAGTGAACCTTTTGCAGTGGGAGTGAATCTGATGAGCTCTTCCTGTGGCCTGTGATTGGCATATTTGGCTGTCCAGATGGCTACCCATGGCTTATTGGGGGTAGAGAGCCATTGCCACTAGATTTTTGCACACATGATGGCATTGATGTGGCTGGGATCCCTTAGGCCAATGCCACCTTTTTCTTTGGGCATGCAAGTCGTGGTCCATTTTACCAAGGCCCATTTGCGATTTGTGCCTGTATTCCCCCAAAGAAAGTTGCGCTGTAGATCTTTTATTCTTTTAATTACCTGCTTAGGTGCTACAAGGATAGAGAATAAATAAAGCGACATTTCCTGTAGCACAGCTTCGATAAGCACTAAACGACTAGCAATATTCAGCATTCTGTGCGTCCATAGATTGAGGCGAGATTCAAGCTTCTCGAGGAGAATGCACCAAGAAGAATGTTTGATGGCCGAATCAATTAGGGGGGCTCCAAGGTATTTGGAAGGAAGAGATTCTATGGAGAAACCCAAGATTCGAGCTATGGCATGCTGAACGACAGGGGGAGTATGAAAGAAAAAAATCTGCGATTTAGCCTTATTGATGCTAGTTCCTGGGGCCTCAGAGAAGTCATTCAACAGGGGTTTGAATAGAGAGGCTTCATGGATAGATGGATAACCAAAAAGCATGTTTTCATCAACAAACTACAGATGAGTTATTGCCAGGGACTTGTGAATGGATAAACCTCTGATCTTCTGGGTGAGGAGGGCATGTTTGATGTGGCGGCCCAGGCCTTCTGCCATTAAGATAAAGAGGAATGGGGAGAGGGGGTAGCCCTACCTTATTCCTCTCGAGGGGCTAAAAGGATGGGAATGGATACCATTTATGAGAATAGAGAAGAAAGATGTGAAGATAAGACTCTGAATCCAACGAATCCACATAGGAGAGAAACCAAAAGCATTTAACATTTTTTGAATATATGTCCAACTAAGCTTATCAAAAGCTTTTGAAAGATCAAGCTTGAGAATCATACCTGCCTGTTTGATTGCTTGAGGGAGTGTATGATTTCATGCGTGAGGATGATACCATCCAAGATCTGTCTTCCTTCCACATAGCCAGATTGTTCAAGCGATATGAGCAAGAGCAATAGCAGCTTTAACCTATTGGCTATGACTTTAGAGATCAATTTGTAAATAACATTGCAAAGGGAAATTGGGTGAAATTTATCTGGAGTATTTGTTCTCTCCTCTTTTGGAATGAGCGCAATGAAAGTTGAGTTGAGAGAGGGTAAAAGACAGTGAAGAGTCTGTGATTCCCCCACCACTTTCCAGACCTCTTCTTTAATCAGCTCCCAGAAGGAGTGGAAGAAGGTGGTAGTGAAGCCATCCAGGCCAGGGGCTTTTCCCTCCTTGAGCTGGTTCGTTGCAGCATCCACTTCCTGAGGAAAGATAGGGCATAGAAGGAGCTCGTTATGTTCTTCTGTGATAATTTTCGGCACATTTTGGGTGATTTTTCTATAACAGGCCATCTATCTATGAGGGGCTCTTGATGCACTTCCCTGAAGTGTCTTAGAAACTCCTAATCGATCTCATCATGCTTTTCCACTCTTTCCCCTCCTTGCTTCTGAATGAAAGAGATAGTGTTGTGAATTCTTCTTTGAACTGTGGTTCGGTGGAAGAATTTAGTGTTCCTTTCTCCTTCTTTCAGCCACGTAATCCTGGATTTTTGCTTCCATAGTATTTCCTCCTGCTTTCTCCTCTCCTCCAGTTGATTGTGAAAGTGTTGTTCTTGTTCCAAGGTCCTTTCATTGTGTCCCCCTGTAATTATTTGTTGTTGGAGTTATTTCATTTCCTTGTTTAGGTCGTGTTGCACCTGAAAAATATTTGCAAATGTCTCTTGATTCCAACGCTTTATTTGGGATTTGAGATGTTTGATTTTTTGTTGGAACTGAAACATTTTATACCCCTCTGGCGATAGGAAGGTATTCCAAGTAGACCTATTGAAGTCTTTGAATGCAGGATGGGTGAACCAAAACTCTTCGAATCAAAAAGGCCATCTGGTGGGATTGCCTAGTCTTTGCCACTAGAGGGAGATAGGCCAATGATCAGAACCCGAATAAGGGAGAATTGCTGCCGCTATGTCACCTCCCAGATGTAATGCGTTGTCAGATAAGAGGAATCTGTCTAGTTTGGAAACGATTTGATGCTTCCCAGTTCTACGATTGCTCCAAGTGTGCATGCCATTGCAAAATTGCAGGTTGATTAGAGAGTTGTTTTGGATAAATTCTTTGAAGTGTTCATTTTCCTGCTCCATCTTGGCTCTACCTCCTTGCTTTTCCTCTAGCTTAGTGATCATGTTGAAGTCTCCTCCAATGATCCAAAGAGGATGTATTCTATTAATGTTTAGAGCTTCTATAGTATTTAGTAACGTTATTTTGTTACCTGCTTCCTACGGGAAGTAAACATTGGTGAGGTGGCCGTGGATGTTAGTGCCTATAATGTGAAAAGTAGCCTGAACAATGTGGTGAGATGCATGAAAGTCTGACAGTGTTATCTCTTGCGCATTCCAGGCAATGGATAACCCTCTCGAGGCTCCTGAAGCGTCCACTGCAACCGAGTGACTGCTTGGCCATGCTCTTGAGAGGATGTTTCCAAGAGTGCTACTGTTACACTTCGTTTCTTGAAGAAAGCATATATGTGGCTGCTCCTACTTTATCATGTTTTTTATTATTCTCAGTTTCCGTAGGCCGTTGAGGCCTCTTAAATTCCATGAAGTAAGCTTCATGATTCACTACTGGTGGTAGGCATGTAGTACTTTGTCAACTTAGCATACCTGCCTGAGTCAACCAGGATTTTCCCTATTGCAATTGTTTGTTGGAGGTTCGTTCTTCTCCCCTGCTTTTTGGTGTCTTTTGGGAGGAGGTCGCCATCCCAATGACTGCCCGGCTGAATGCCCAATTGTTGCTGTTGATAAGCCCTAGAAATAATGACTTCCAGTGTGCTGAGCTGATGCACTGGAATATTGTCATAGTCCTTCTTTTTCCAGGCTAGTTCGAGCTCTAGAATGTCAAGTCCTCCAAAATCAATACTCTCTAGTTCTTCGTCCATCTGTTGTGCCTGACTATTTTCTTCTATAATTATAGCTAAGCTCAAGGGTTGGGTTGGTAAGCCATCAAATTCCATGTCATTTGCTTTCCCATTTGAGCCCTTTCAGCCCTCCTTAGGGATTCCAATATCATCTTTTGGGGAATGGGATGTGGGAGATGAGCCAGAAGGAGGAGGGATTGCGGATGATGAAATAGGCGTGGGATTGGGTGTTGAATGCAAGGGCTGATCTTCTGAGGTTTTAGGAAGAATGTCAAAGCTATTACTTGTAGAAGGGAGGGAAGCAATGTCCTGCTGGGGTTTTTTCCCCAAAGAAGACTTTCTGTGTGATCTTTTGTAGCTAGGAACTTTAGTGAAGCCATCTTGGGCTGACAAGTCAGAGGGATCGGAGGTGTTGGCTTTGGCATTTAACGGGAAATCCCTAAAGAGATGCCCATGAGCATGACATTTACGGCATCAAAAGGGTACCTGTTCATAATCCAAGGGTTGAATCCATTCATAGTCATCATGGAAGAGACTTACCGAATCTAGCAGGGCCTTGTCCAGGCGCATGAAGACGTAGATGCGGGCATAGGATGTGTATTTGTGAAGCTCCGTCTCTTCCACTGATTTTACGTATTCCCCCAACCCATTTCCAATGTCTTTGAGCAGACCTTCATCCCAATATTCCTTTGGAAGTGAGTACATTCTGATCCACACTGGTGCCCAGTTGAGGTCTTTCTTATCCAGGTTGAATCTTGATACCCATTCCCTTAAGTACAATCCTGCTGAATTGAAGAAATAAGGCCCCTCATCCAAGATTCTATACTTGTCTTCTATGCACAAGAAGATAATAGTAAAGAACCCTTTCAGTCCTAGCTGCAAGGTAACATGACCCTTGGGATTCCACTTAGCCGAGATCGAGCCCTGCAGGGCTTTTTCTATCAGTCAGAATCCGATAAATTTTCCAATGAGTGCATGGTCCGTCATATACTAGATTCGTTCATTGATCTTTTGACTGGGCAGTTCTGTCTTGGGCCTTTCAACTGCTATTGGTTTGCATGTCTTTAAAGTGACCTTAGGCATTTCCTCTTGCTCTTGTTTTCTTTATGGTATCTCACCGCTCTTATCTGATCGACTGGTGGATGCTTTTGTTTTATCTTGCTGAGGGGAATCTCTATTATCCGCCTCTCCTTGAACCGTCCCGAAGGTCGCAGTCCTAGAATGCCCTGGAGGCACACGGTTGGATGTGGAGGAGGGCTTTGAGGCCCCCCCCTGGGGGGAATCCATTTCTGCTCTAATGAAGCCTATGAGGCAATATCGATCCCAGGTGGGTAGGCAATCTGTGGATGCAGACACGATTCTGTTTGTGCCATTTCAGAGAATCGCCTGAACCATAGTTTCAAAGTCGTGCTCCATTCTCTATCTCCTTAACTCTGAACAAATAGATATTTAGCATAACCTAGGATCCTATTTTCTGTGCATTTGATAACAAGCCACCCTTGATATGTACGCTGGTTATATCTCAAATTATTCCTTCTCCGCATTGATTCCTAAAGACTGTTGAATAGTCCATCTGCACGTTACCCACCTGTAATGTTCCTTCTCTACGTTGAATGGTGCAAGAAATCCCTTCTCTGCATTCATTAAAACATTGGCATGCAAGCTGGTTCGTATGTGTTGGAATGTATGTACACTAGTCTAATATTTGCAAGACATAACTGTGGTTTCAATGATGTGTGTGCTCCTGCAAGAGAATATATATATCATATGTATAGTACGTTGATGAATTAACTGTGAACTAGTGATGAGTCTTTGTGTTCAAGACTCCCCCTAGCATATATATTATATTTAGTGTCGAAGATCATGAACTATGCACTCGGTCGAAACTCCTATAATGAGAGGCTGATTACATACGGATGCTGGTAATGGTATGTATATGTGGTATATTCATTGAACTTATATACATTCTGTGTTAACTTATTCTTGAAGGCCAATATATGAATTATGGTGGGCATACATGGATTGAAGTTTTTTCAAAGGTCAATCAAATGATTCTTTTAGAAATAAAGGTGAAATCAGAGATGTTACAAAGGTTTCCAGTTGCATTGTTGGATAGTTTGCAAATGCAACAGGCCACACTCAGATTCTTTGAAAGCAACACTACCAATGTGCCAACTCAAATGCCAACCTCCTCTCACTTCTCACGTTTCATGAAAGATCTGTTGCAGGTTTGATCCTTGGCTGGAACGAACAATTTCGCGAAATGTATTTTGGTTGTGTAACGCTTGAATCAGAGAAAAATCAATGGTCGAATGCAATTCAACTCCCAGTTCCTGCACATTCACTATGCCATTCCATTGGCTTGCAATCTTATGAAGCATAGAGTATGATGTAGAAGACCATTTGGTATTCTATGGTATATTGAATGATGAATATTTTCTTTGGGCCTTGAACTGTTGTGAAGACCATTTTACATGTGTTCATTGAATAATGCTTGGACCAGCAAAGATTTGATTGAAGAAGTTTGAAAGTTAAAATTATTATCTGAAGGCAGGCCTCGACATACTCTTTTAGCCATATTTAGATGGAATGAGGGTTGGTTTTCCCTTGCGGAAAACCTAATGTTGCATTTAAGACTATGCCACTTCAAGAATATCTTATCACTGAAGTTAAAATACCTCTACGGCTTGTGGCCTTGAAAGTCTCTAATGTCTAGCAAACTTGAATGTCTTCATCTATGAAATGTGTGGAGTTTGTTGAGATATAGATTGTTACAATGGAGGTTTCAGAAGATCCATATATATACTTGTTATAATGCCTAACAAAATGAAGCTGACATTGGTTGAGGCCAACTATACTATCATTTAAGCAACAGTAAAAAATTGACTCATTACAGTGACAATATAGAGAAGAATATTGTATGGAAGTTGGTCAAATCAAATGCTCTTAAAACTAACAAGGTATGTTTTTTAGTATTTTTTGTTTTCGAAGATTTAATTCCCTTCTCCTTCAATAAGATAGCGGATTGAGGTCAAATTGGTGAAGGTTTTGTTTGGTGGCTATAATAATCTTGTCTATTGATGCCATGAAAAGGCAAGGGTTTCTCAAGAACATAAATGCCACATATATATTGATGATGTCTAGTTACAGTAATTAAGGAATAATCAGGTTGTATTGGTACAGTAAGAAAGGTTTCATAGTTGCATTTCCTTGTCACTATGTTCACAGTAAGCAAGGTTTCAAGGTTTCATAGTTGCATTTCCTTGTCACTGTGTTCTTGTAGCAGTACACTATAACTCCGTAGCTAGAACAATCACTTCACCTTTGATACATTGTTTTAGCATTCAAGTGTAGTGATATCAAATACTAATATATTGTACTGACCATTATAAAATACACAATTTCAGTGATATCATCATAGCATCAAATTTAAGGTCTTCAACAATAATGTAGCTTCATCATCTTATTTTTATATGGATTGTAATTGGTGCTTGCTGGTTGCACACTGATCATTTGCTGCACATTTATAAAGGATATTGCTATGTACTATGAGTGGGTATTACTTTTCTGGATTGAGTAGTAGTTGTGATTAGTTTTTAAGGTGTAAAAATGGCCAGAATTAATGAAATATTAGAGTTCCTCAAAACTCTCATATTGTCTACTACTCATGATAGTCAACAAAGTTTCTCTCATAGACATTCAGTTCTGTCTACAAAATGTATAAGAGAAAATTGTTTTTTTGCAGCGCGAAACTTAGCTACAACAAGAAGAATTAAAACAGAAGAGTCATCATTCTGAACTTGTTTCTGTTCAGAAGACTGAAACAAACTCCAATAAAGCAGCAATTGTACATGCAGATGCAGAAACTTAGTTTTCACTTCCCAAGCCCATCATCAGACCTTGGGAATAGCTTTTCCACAACAAGCATAGAACTGGTCTTATATATGAGAAGGACTTGTCCTTTCATATTCCTGACTACTCAAAGCCCATTAAATTTCAGAGTGTTGGATTCTTTCATGACAATTTACATCCAATGGTTCCAGATTCTGCCCCTCTTCCACAGCAACAACAACAAAAATAGATTGTAAAATGCCAACATTGTGACCGAGTTGGCCATTTGAAAGATCACTATTTTGATCTTAATCCATGTAAGCACTATCATAAAACCACCCATTCTTCACACAAATGCTTCAGAAATAGACCTCCTGCAAGAACAAAGATTCATCTTGGATGGATCGTTTCTTGGCAATGGGCATCAATAGCCAACAAGATATTCCAATCACATGTCATAACTTGTTCCAGAGTATTGAACAGTCTTGCAGTTGATTTTTCTCCATCATCACACCTTGTATTTGAGAAGGGGGGAATGATGGTCATCTACAAGCTTCAAAGTCACATCAAGTGAGCCTGAGCCACAACTTGTCACACCAGATTCAGAGTGGTAGCCAAAAACAAAGATTCCCTTGAGCATGCCTTCAGTTGGCAATATGGGACACTTCCTCTAGCAGAAGACTTCAACTTCTTGCCAGTTTTAGAAGAATTTCAGGAACAAAATTGAGAACACTTCCTCTAGCAGAAGACTTCATCTTCTCACCCGTTTTGGAAGAGTTCTAGGAGTTGCATTAAGCATTCCATAGTTGTTGGTCGTCCTTAAACCATCACAGGTTGAGACTTCCCTTTTTAGGTTGAATTTCTCCCTTTATTCAGGGTGAGACCTCCCTTTCATGGTTGAAGGTTTCCCTATTCAAAACAATAGGAGCACTTCCTCTAGCAGAAGACTTCATCTTCTTGCCAGTTTTGGAAGAGTTCTGGGAACTGCACTAAGCATTCCAGTGTTGGTGGTCATCCTTAAACCACCACCCTTTATACCAACATTTTAGAGAGCACATTCAGCCTAGTGCTGCCATGCATTTTTTGCAGATTTTGTATTACAGCTCTCTTCTTGGAGTCATACATAACCCTTCAGATTAAGGGGGGAATGTTGGACACCTAATCCTCATTGGGTTAGTGTGGAATCCGAATAGACAAAAGGAGTCCAAGAGACCTTGGGATGTGGAACCCAATAGTCAAATCATGTACTATAAATGTATATCTCTTGTTATTAAAAATGTATTCTCATGTTTTATCCTTCAGATTCTCTTGTTTCCCATGTGTGTTTAACAATGAAAAAAGGTGGACCCATTACTAGATGAATGTTTGTATGATCATAGCCATCATACATTATGATCTTCATATTAATCTTGAAATTATAGCCCAGATGGATGGAACTAGATTCAGGTTCTATGTTGTTCACATGATCTTCCAATGTACGGCTCTAACCATGTGAATCAATGAATTGGACTCAAACATGGTACACACCATTTGATTATTTTCCATTGATGTAATCTATTAGCAGACACGAGGGAAACCATTGATGATGTTAATGACTCTAAAGGTATTGTAATACAATTTCTATGGTGTGAATGAATGAGTTGAAGTTGAACACCACATAGAATATTTCGGTTGAAGGCCAATGACGTAAACCTATCGCCAACAGAAAGGAAACTTTCCATTTAGTATGAAAGTACCAAGGTACCGAAGGGTTGTTTCTAAGTCAACTTCCTGGATGATGAGTTGATGTCGATATGAAGCAACCCACCATAGGAGGGCCCTGATGTATCCCCCATCAACAAAATAAAACATGTATCATGATTTAGGACATAATGATCATAATGATGTTGATACGGAACTATATTAGAATCAATAGAGATGGAATGAAGGCTTAAGAGTATCATAGCATATATTAATTAAATGAATTCTCTTAAACATGCTAGCGACACTAAATGGAGTTGACAATATTGACCCAAAATTGAAAATGGAGGCTTTGAAAAGTTATGATGAACGAAAAGACAAGCAATTTTCCCAACCCAACAGCTATGGACATGAAGTGGAATAGTTTCATGTTCAAGAGAGACTCATGGCCATTAAGAAGTAGATTACCCTATTTTCCCAATTTCCAGAACCATTACTGGTCATTACCTCTTTATCTTTTAACAAGATTGAGGAGGAGAACATATGCTTGATCTATAAGTTCATCCTTGAGATGAATCCCTCCAAGTATATTTAACAAACCAAGGGAAGGAGTGGTTTGGTCTTGTCATGATCGATCAGTACATCATATTTTGATTTTTTTACGAGTCTAGCGAAGGTATAACTCAACATATGTTTCATGTTTAGAGAGTTTGAAAAAGAGGCGAAAAAGAAAACTCCAAAGGTTTCTTTTGGTAGAGAGTCTATTGAGTCGGAAAAGGCAGAAAACAATACTCATGAGAACCTCTTAGCCATGTTCAACTAAGGTATAATTTTTCATAGTTAATCTATCTCAGTCAAAAAATATTTCAACTTATATTGAGTAGATGTCTTTTCATTTACTTTAAAGATTTTGAAAAGACAAGTGCTTCGAAATATATTCATATTTTTTATTTTGGGAGTCTGAAAAGAGTTGAAAGAGGACTCCGTCTACAGGAATGAGTGGTGTACAAGGATAGCAATTGGTTCTAGTAATGATGGAAGCTCACAAAACACATAGTGGTTAAGAGGTTTGATAGTAAGACTACTCATCACAGTTGTTACCCATGGAAGGTTAAAAACCAAGTTAAAAGATATGATTGACCAAGTAGATTGTGATGATGTAATGAGAAAACCAAGCCTCATTTGGAAACAATGGGCTGATAAAAAATGGCAATCACGTGGGATAAAATGAGAATGGTTTCCTTTTTACAAAATATTGAAACATGGGAAACTATGCTTGAAATTGGTTTCATTTTTACACAAGATTGAAACAAGGACAAACTATGCTTGAAATAGTTTTGCATGCCCCCAACATAATGACTCAATTCGAGGAACATGCCCCCCAAGCTTCATTTCATGCACCTCAGTAGACAACTGGTTACTAACATGTGGATAGAATGAAGGTTCATTTAGAGGATTAAGTGAAAGAATTGATTTGGAATTTACAACATCTAATCAAATACTCGAATTGGAAGGGTATTTGTTTCATTTTTTAATGAGCTTGACATAGGAAAATAAATATGCTCAAAGACCTTGTTTCATTTTTTAACAAACTTGACAAAAGAAAAGGAACTTTGCTTAGAACCTTGTTTCATTTTTTAATGAGCTTGACACAAGAAAATGAACTCTACTTTGATACCTTGATCATGACCTCCAAGATGCCATGTCTTCCAAGAGGTTCTCATTGGATTGGAGGAAAACACTTTTGAATGGATCAAAGGATCCAATGGATAGATCCAACTCCAATGCCCCTAGTAAATGATGTACTACATCACCTATTAGATCATTAGTAGACATGGGCATAGAATATGTTGCCACATAATTAATGTTTGTTCAGGGAGATCCCACTCACATATAATGACCATTTATGGAACTTGGATAACTGGGAGTCAAATTAGGACTAACAAATGAAATTTGGTCAATGGTCATGATTCTTCCTTGATGTGGGAAACACATCACATGAAAGAGAGAAGAGACGAGAGCTCCCATGTCATCAACATAGTCACACCCATGGAGTAAATTAAAATTCAAAGGGCCTTGGACTACCATCACATATTTATAGACAATATTTCCTCCCAAAGTAATAGGAAACTAAGGAATGATCTATAATTATTTACTAGTTCATCTGTTAAAAGCCAACAGATTGAGGGTAATAGGCAAAAGCTGCGGAGAACCTAAAGTTTGCCAAGTAGTTGAGGACAAAATACTAACAGATGCACCTCCATCTATGAATGTGCCAGGTATGGGAACATTATAAGAATGTACTATGATTTGGAAGGGAACGTAAGGAGGAAGACAATATCCTTCCAATTGACTCCAATAAAAGGAATTGACCATAGTAATTGGATAGGGTACTATGAGAATGGTAGAACTGCCCCCTTGCTCTTTGGGAATGGGAGAACCACTCCATTGTAGTATGGGAATAGGAGGATTTCCCGTATGTGTCATTAGAATGGGACGATTGTCCCCCTGTGACATTGGAATGGGAGGATTTCCACCCAATTCATTAGCATCTGAAGAAATGAGAAGAACCTCAACAATATGAAGTTCACTCTCTATGGGAAAGGTACGATCAAGTAAAGGTGGAGTCGAGTAAAACTTTTCTCAACCAATGGTTGGTCAGGAATGGACTCATGGGATTCATTTTCAAAGAGAGTAAGATTTAGTGAATTTGGATTATGATCAATCACTTCATCAATTAGTGGAGGATTGGGATAAATCTTCTAATAACTAGCCGGAAGTTGAGGCTAAAAAGTGGTAAAATTTTCCAATACTTTTGAGGCTTCATCCATATAAGGACAAAGGTGAATA
Organism: Pinus taeda; assembly: GCA_000404065.3. Lineage (NCBI taxonomy): Eukaryota > Viridiplantae > Streptophyta > Pinopsida > Pinales > Pinaceae > Pinus > Pinus taeda. The sequence continues at coordinate 25,482 of APFE030833603.1, forward strand.
GGATGATTCCCTTCATATAACCTATATGGAAAATTTTATTTACCCTTTTTCCCTTGAACCTCATGAATGATAGTCGATATTTTTTCACCAACATGATCTCCATAAGCTGACGAGAAAGGCTAATGTGAGCCGGTGGACCACACTTCTAATACCTTGGGAATACCATGACAATCTCTGAGAAGGTGGTCACCCTTACAAATAATTCAAGGGAATTTAAATTTGCAGGGATGATTAGAAGGTTCCTCCATGCTAGTTGTATCCCTAGAAATGGTTGGCTTATCCCTAGAAATGCTTGGCTAGTTTCCCCCTTGCTTATTTTGCTTCTTATTCTTCTTACCTTTATTCTTCTTCTTAGCTTCCTAGTTACTAGAATCAAGAATCTCACCCTGAGAGGAGGAAGAAAGTGATGAAGAAACAATATATGAAGAAGGAAAAGGGTCAACTATAGGATAAAATTGAGGTTCATATTTTTCAAGTGGAGGAGAACTTTGTTCAGGAGTACTCTAAATACGTAGAACCATAGAGGTAAAAAACAACCAAATTGGAAAACTAATGGTAAATTCGAGAATGGACAATGTTGCCATATTAGGAGAACCAATATTTCCAAAAGAAGGAAAAGGACCAGGATTCCCATTATAGGGATTTCCTTGATTAGTAGACTCAAGAATTGTTTCTATTAGTCTTAACATAAGATCTACTATGGAGTTGCTCCACAGTGAGGATGTTGTTCCAAGGTCAATTGATTTATTTTAGAAATTAAAGACATAAAATAAAGGGGTAAACTATGAAAAAGGGTTTACCAAGAAACCGTGAACTACAATATCCACATTGGTAAACCAAGTACTTAATGTACGTGTAGTAAATCTCCCCGAATGTTGCGTTTGGTGTATCACCATACAAGGTGGCCGACTCGGTTACCTATGGTGAGGATAGCAACCTATGGTGGAGTTCCAAAATATACACGAAAGTATGTGAAGGTGCAGTCTGTAGTAGTTCTATATAATGCGTAACCATTTGATGAGAGCATTCCCATATACTTATCATACGTGGAGCACCATTGCATATACCCAAAAGTACGCGGAGAATGATCTGATACACTTAGGTATGTGGAATGGGATATCACCCCCAGAATGAAACGTTAGAAAAAATGATAGATCCTACTTTAAAGATGTCCAAACACTTCTCTAGCTAGACCTCTAAGTGTTTGCATAATTGTCACAAATTTTGCTTAGGTTGATTTAGTAAATTTTAATGTTTATCTTCAATTAAGTTTCAATTTTGGGGCTCGCCACAAGTTCCATTTGAATTCCAAAATATGCAAGCTAGCATGGAGATATGGAATATTTCACTTTCAACAAAAATATGTCTAAAGGAGGGAAGAGACAAAGAGTATGAAACATACAAAATGCAGAAAACAATATGCTAAGTGAAATTCCATTTTAATTCAATTGTTCTGATACTAATGCACACACAAAACCCCATATTCCAATGAAACATGATTTTTATTTTCAATTCCAATTAATTTTCAAATATGATGAAAACTAAGATGTACATATAATCACTGATAAAATAAAACTCTTTAGAATGATGACTAAAACCTAATTCATTCAAGCACTCAATGATCAAACACATTAGTTTTCTAATAACCTAAAGATAAGAACAAAGGAAAATATAAACAAATCCTTATCAAAGGACCTAAAAACCAAAAGCAAACCAAGTGGAGGCTTCTGAGAGACCATAAGGAACTTAAGGACTTAAGGAAGAGAACCTAGGAAAAAGCTAAACCAAGAGAATAAAACAAAAGCAATTTTTTGCATGAATAGGGAGCAACACAAGTGATGAAAGGTCACCAATGCTCTACAATGTAGACATGGAGAAGGCTTAGGAGCATTGGAACACTCTGTTACTAGACCAAAGGGAGCATTGATTAGGGGATGCAAGGTTCTAACATAAAATCTTCAATTGAAACTCAATGAAAGGTAATATAAGCACTAAGGACAAGGAAACCACCAAGGGAATGCAACATTCCCCAGTATGGTCGCCAATTTGTTATACAAAATCTACGACTATGGACAAAAGTTTCTTCCCTAGGTCTAGTGGACTAACGTATAACAATAGAAAGAAATGCCTATAATGTCTTCATCAACGTAAATGGAAAATGGGATGAAGCCTACTTGGAATTTGTTGCAATATTTGTTCCTCTCTTAGCTTGTATGCTCCAATCCTATCTCTAATCGCTATAATTAGAACCTGTACAATTAGACAACACAAGCCAAAGACCGACGACATCTATGTAGTATAATCCAATAATTTCATTCAATAGATGAAAATGGTATTGAAATAAATAAATTAATAACATCACATATAGGAAAGCAATGTACTCCTTATATTAATAGAAATGGAGAGAGTTATAACCAAGTATAGAGTTGATCGTGTAGAAGAGATCCTCCAAGTTGACTTGTCCTTCCTTGTCACAAAGTGTATCTCTATGTCACCCTAATGCATGTAATAATGACCCTTAAAACAACAACATAAGGGTAGAATCGGTCTCCAAAAGATAGCCTCTAGTTTGTTGATGGCAGTTGTTAGAGCCTAGATTGACCTCAGGCTGAAGGGAGGCAATCCTAGGATAACTACAAACCACGATTAACCTGGTAGCTAGCCCTACCAGGTTGGGAGAGGGTTCTCTCCTTATCAATCTCAGTGAGGATGGTTGCAATTATGTCTTGAGATTACTAAAATGAATGTTGATTTTATGCCAGGTATAGTAGATTAGGGTTTCTGGTTTGATTTGTAGGTTTGTGTTGCTGGATTAATTAGAGAAGGTAAATTGGGTCCGGGAAATCAACTTAAGGATACAATCATGTTCTGTAGGGTGAGGTGGACAAGGTTTTATGTACTAGAAATGGATTGGGATGGTAGTTTAAGATACTTGAGGAGTTGAGGAGGGCATAAAAAAACTGAGTCCTCTTCAAATAGTTGAAACCATTGAAAGCTAAATGCATTCCCAAGACAAAGCACAATAGTGTATTTTGTCTATTCACCTTGATTCCTTTAGTTTTAGAAGAGAAAGATAGGTTTGGATACATATAAAAATAAGAAAAACTTATTACAAAGAAGAAAAATATATAAACTCGTTGTCACAAGAATCCCACAAAAATAGTTGTGAAACCTGGTTTTATTCCTTGCCAAACTGTGGTAGAGATATACAATAGAGTTCAGAGCTTCCACAAGAGTCCAACCTTTACAAATGAATCGAAATGTACATGATATAGGAAAGGAAACTACTCAAGCTAGCTATCATGGGTCGAATCCATGAGAAGAGGGGTGTTTTCAACCATATCTAAACTAGGAACACGAAAGTAGGCAGTGGAACAACTTGCCTCTAAAACTTAGGAAACCGATTCATTTATCATCTAAACCACTTGAAACTTGATGTATCTACCCTATGGGGTGTTTTTTTATCCATATTTACATCAAATACATCATTTACCATGCATACATTTACCAAGGAATGAGGAAAAAGTCAATTTCCAAGAAACCTAGGAAAAATCTAGAAATTTAAGCAAAACTGGCAAAATGAGTTTAATGCGTAGTGCCAAAAATGTAATGTGTAGCGCCATTTTAGGCCAATTTTGGAGGCCTTCCCAGTGTCCAAATAAGATGCAAGTTGGCTTCTTGGAAAGTCCTACCTGTCTAGTTTCTAGAATAATTTGATTTTTTAGATTTGGAGCTCATTTTCCCCTCCAAACTTTGATTCTCCCAAGACTGCCTCCTGTGTAGCAAAAAAGTGGTAGAGAGGGCACTTTTTGGGTGTTTTTCGCCCTTTTGGTGACCAATACCTTGTCCAAAATTTCTCAATATTTCCGAGTTGACTTATTTTTCCATGATGATTCCAAATATGTAGGCCATTTTGCAAATAGTGGTCACCATGTAAAGCATAGCGCTAGTGGCGCTGCACACCTATTGGAAAAACTTGTTTTTCAAATTAAAAATGAAAAAATGAAAAAAATTGCTCAAAATTTCCTGAAATTTGGCATGAGGAATCCTTGTTAGGTTCTTTCTTGAGCCAATGATCGTTCTGCCAAGATTTTGAGTTTATCTTGCTCTTTCTTGTTCCTCAAAGCTCTTCTTAGCTTGGCTTTTAGCCTCTTTGTCCTTACATTTCAAATCTTATTCTGGGTTAGGTAGTGGTGGGCCATGTGGTGTAGCATCTTTTTATCTTTGTTTGCCTTCTCAAGCAACCTCTCCAAGTTCATATTCACCATCTCCAACAAATACTCCCAGTCATTCTCCATTTCCTTTTCAACAGAGGTCAAGTTTCCCTTTGCCCTCTTAGACCTTTATCGATTTTCTTTGATGATTTGCAGCTCCATGAGGTCTTATTTGTTGGGAAGCTGCTTGTTTTCTTGCTCAAGGTATCTAATGATCCATTTATCTCTCTCAATGTTAATATTTTAGCTTCCTTCTCTTTGATAGTCATGTCCTTGATTCTTGAGCCTTGAGAGCCCAAGTTAGTGACATCCTCCTCCATCACAATAAAATCCATGTCTTACCCTTCAATAGGGCCCTCCTCATGCATCTTCTATTTCCCTTTGCCTCTGCTCTTGGACTGCTGGCCAACCTGTATGGTTGGAGAAGAAGGAAAAACCCCTTCCACCACCGGTGGAGATAGCATTTGCCTATGATCTGGTGAAGACGGCAAGACCCCTTCCACCCTAGGTGGATATATTACTCGCCTAGCAACAACAAAAAGACTCCTTGTGCCTCTCTCATAAGTGACAAATACTATCACACCTATAGTCTCAGTCTCATGGACACCTAGGTGTCCTGATGGTCCTCCTTCCTCTTGAGGTACTAATGAAACTTGAGGGCCTTTGAACATTTCATGGGCAATAGAGGTCTCTCATGGTATGTTCTGTAGGTTTAATTGGTGCAAGACAACAATATTAATCAATGAGAAGTGGTAAATGTTGCTGAGTTGCTGGGGAAAAGGTTTTCTTTGAACATAGTGGGCCATCTTCTCAATGTTAATGTATATAAAGTAAGGGAGATTCATCATTCTCACCCTAGTAAAGTGCATCAACAACCTGATATGATATGAATACAAGTGGGAAAACCTTCCTTCATAGGTTAAATATTTGATGATAAGTTTCATGGGAGGGGCAAAACTGTTCTCCAAGTATTTGAAAGGAAGTACTCTGCTGATTTTGCTATGATATCTAGCCTTAATGTAAGGCTCATAATGTTCTCTGTCCACATACTACCCTTTATTCCATTTCTCACACACATTAGGGATGCATGTTGCTTCTGAAATAGTGGTAGGTGACAAGGTGAAGGAGACACCAACAAGTCTCACTTGGTCGTTATGTAGATGGGTGAAAAACAACCAGGAAAGCTCATGATGAAACTTTACCCTCTCCACCATTTCACAAAATGCATAGCAAGACTGATGTCTAAAACTATATATAGAAAGAGGACAAGCAAGCAATTTTGTGAGACTGATAGGTTCCTCTTGGATATGCTTTCCCACTTTGTGGTGATTTCTTGGCACATGTGGTTCTCTGGAAGTGTCACTAAAAGTTTCCTCCTCCCTCTCATAGTCTATGTCTCCCTCCATGGATTTTTGATAATGCGAGAGGTGATGTAAGATGAAGGATTGTAGTGGGACCAAGATGAGTATGAGGAGGTTTTAAAATATAATGTAAGTGAGATGTATGGGAATGTGAATGCTTGAGGGAACGCTGGGGTTTTAGGGAAGGAGGGGAATAAGGGGAGTGAAGGGAATGGGTAGGGTTATAGAATGTGGAGTAACGGTTTGGTAATTAAGTGGGTGTAGTGCAATGGATTGATTTGGGAGTTAGGGTTTGGGAATAATGTAATAGGGTTAGGGTTTTGTAAATGAGAGTGGGGTTTTAGGGAGTGAACTTTGATGACTAGGGGATAGGGAATGTGTTAAGCCCCTATACTACTAGTGTAAGACATTATTTTTATTAGTACAACCCACTTATTATATTGATGTACCCATGTAGTGCTCATATTGTTACTATTGTGCCCCATAGAAGCCCACTATTGTTATTATTGTGCCCTTAC
>APFE030833603.1:34305-54717 GCA_000404065.3 Pinus taeda
CCCTTAGACTCCTATATATAGAGAGGAGGTCTTTTCATTTGAATCATCCAAGAATTGTTCATTTATGTAAAGTAAAGGAGGTTTCCCCCTCAAAGAGGCTGAATTCTAAGGCGTTGATCTATATTTTCTATCTTTTCTTGAGCTGGTTTCATAACAGAATGTGACTTGGAAAACTCAATATGAATGGAGTAAGAGAGAACAATAACTACCTTTGATAACTTGTGAGAGGTAGTTTAGTAATTAATCAGGGTTTTATGTCTGACAATTAGTTAGGGTTTGCTTTAAAGGAAGCCAAACACAACCCTAGCAACCAAACATTACTCTTCAAAGCAAGGAAGCATGATATACTTACTTGGGATAGACATCAAATGATTTTTTAGAAAATTTGGAGGCGATTTTAGGCAATTCAGGCTTCTCTAATAGGTGTGTAGCGCTTGCTAACAGGTGCGTAGTGCCATTTTAATGCATAGCGCCCATGTAAATTAACATAGTAGGAGCTCAAAAAGTGCGTAGCGCCATTTTAATGCTCAACGCCGGGGAAATAATGCGTAGCACCATGAATCTTCAGAAGAATTTCCGTGTTTTCTATATTTTTGATAGCTTTTTCAAAATGCTTTGTTTTGCTAATATCTGACATTTTTGCCTTTTTGTAGGTGAACTAATTTTCATCTTATTGACTTTTTGCAGTGGTAGGAGCTGTAATTGTTGCCAGGTCACCAGGAACAACTTATGAAGAATTATTACATATAAGAACTATAAAATTACATAATTTACATGAAATGAAATCATTAAGTACAAATGCTCTATTTCACCTCAAAACATTGTTTTGAGGTTAAAGAGCTTTATTTCAGCATATCATAAATAAACTCATGACTATATGAACCTCTTTATCCTCCTCATGTGCCTACTGACCCTTTATTCAATCATGGATGACCATGAAGACAAACCCTAAGACCTAGTGAAACTAAACCCTAAGACTATTTTTTATAAATGAAATGAATTGGAATGACTATGAATGACTGAAAAGATGTTTGAACTATTGAGTTGTGTTATATTCTTTCCACATAGTTAACAAGGGGTTTGGCGGGTACCCGTAACCCCACTTTATGGGGTCCGGGGCAGCGCCCTGGAAAATTTTGGTTTTGGACCCTATGTTAGGTTGGGCGGACCCACCTATGGTTTTGTGCATGATTTTCGCACATGTTTTTAGGACGTGAATGGTTTTCGTCCAGGTATTGGACGTGATGGTTTTCGGTCCATCGTATTGGATGCTTCGGCATGTATAAATATGTATTATAACATTGAAAGGAATATAATGAAAAATCAAGCTGGTAGTCCTAGTTTTGGGATCCAGTGGGAAATCTTTGTGTATATGTGTTAGGCTCTCGCATTTTTATTTTTTCCGGTGATTTAGAATTCGTATGCAGGTAATTTCTGTGCAGGGTTAAAAACTACATGAACAAGTCAGCAGGTATATGACATGAGGGAAACTGAAATGAAACCACTGCCATCAGTTGATCCATGACCTAATGGAATGCAGCTGATTGAATGAGACACTTAATATGCATGCAAAAGAGTAAGTTTATCTTTGATGGAAGTGTGAAGACACTGACGCTAACATTGATTAGGGGATGCAAGGTTCTAACACAAAATTTTCAATTGAAACTCAATGAGAGGTATTATAAGCACTAAGGACAAGGAAACCACCAAGGGAATGCAACATTCCCTAGTACGGTTGCCAATTTGTTATACAAAATCTACGACTATGGACAAATGTTTCTTCCCTAGGTCTAGTGGACTAACCTATAACAATAGAAAGAAAGGCCTATAATGTCTTCCTTAAAGTAAATGGAAAATGGGATGAAGCCTAATTGGAATTTGTGGCAATATTTGTTCCTCTTTTAGCTTGTATGCTCCAATCCTAGCTCTGATCGCTATAATTAGAACCTGTATAATTAGACAACACAAGCCAAAGACCTACGACATCTATGTAGTATAATCCAATAATTTTATTCAATAGATCAAAATGGTATTGAAATAAATAATTTAATAACATCACTTATAGGAAAACAATGTACTCCTTATATTAATAGAAATGGAGAGAGTTACAACCAAATATAGAGTTGATCTTGTAGAAGAGATCCTCCAAGTTGACTTTCCCTTCCTTGTCACAAAGTGTATCTCTATGTCACCCTAATGCATGTAATAATGACCCTTATAACAACAACATGAGGGTAGAATCGGTCTCCAAAAGCTAGCCTCTAGTTTGTCGATGGCAGTAAATATATAAAATAGGATGGTAGGCTAGGAATTCTTATCCATTTACCAATCTAGGCTTGACATCCACTCTTGATGGGAGGACGAGCTCAAGGGATAAGGGTATAAATATCCAAGGTAAGATAGGATAGGATTCAAGAATATCATATAGGGTAAATTGTTGTAACAACTCTTGGAATCATCTGGAAGAAGAAGCTTTAAGATTTCATTTATTTTTATAGAATTTATAGAATCATCACACCCCAATAAGGGGAAACCTGCTGGTGACTAGCACAGGTTAAGAGAAGGTCAACCTGTTGGTGAACGCAGTCTCTTAAAGAGCCCGGCTACATTGGACCTTAAAATCACTGAAATGAAGAAGTTAAAGTCCAAAACTGTGGATTAGGGAGAGTCGTGCTTAGGTCTTTGTGCAAAGGTGATGACAAGGGGTAAAAGGACGTTGATTGATCTAGTTAATAGGTCTATTGACCAAATGTGACAAAAAGGGCTACAACAGTATCTGATGAATGTAGTGAATTATCGAAGGATGTATAAAGTGCAAGTAGTGAGTACATGAATGTTTTCACCTAGGACCTTACCACCGGAGCAATGCACAAGGATAGTAGTAAGGGGGAAGAGTTTGAATTTAAGTTTGAGGCACAAGAAGAAATGTTAAGAGCCTTAGAGAGGGTTGTAAATGAGAAAATTGCCTCATGGAAGGAGGACTGAGTGGCTCGATATGAGCCATATTTTTGTGTTGGGGGCATGTTGGAGCCCACATTTTTTTTATTTTTATTTTTTTAAGTGGAGTATTGTGCAAGAGGATATAGAAGCAAAATATGTGTATAAAATGCACAATAAAGGGGCTGGTATAGGATGAGAGACGTGACATAGGGAGATGTCATGCAAAAAATACATGTCGACGTTAAAATAGAAGGGACACATGTAAGTAAAGATAAGTGGTTAGGATTCTATAGCAGTGGAAAACTAGGAGAGGGATGCCATGCTAGGGAGGAAGTTAGAGATATTTTGCAGATAACAAAGGGTTGATAGAGTGGAATAAATAGGCAGGATATATTTCAAAAGGTGGTTAAGCATGCATGGGTAAACTTAGGGAGGTATCTAGAAATATATTAACTACCGATAGGATAGTTAGAGAGAAGGTGTTATAAAATTATATATTACAAAGCAATCAAACACATAGAATATTCTAGAAATATAAACACAAAAAACACATAAAAACAAGAGAGACACATATATACATTGCTCATCCAATTTGGGCTACATCCATAGAGAAACAACCAGTCCTTCCTTTTATATTATCTAGAAAAATGAAGAGATACAACCTACAACAAATCCATTGTAATTCCCTCTTCGCTCTCACAAAATATCCTCTCTCTTTCTCACTCAGAATACACATCTACATAGACGCAATAAAATTCCCTCAAATATAGTGATGGCTTGCCTTCTAGTGAAAAAACCACTAAATTAAACATAACTTATACCGTCACATTTCTGCCTAATGAATGACCCAGATTGAGTACAAAATTACAACATTTTACAAGGAAATTTTACATCTATTTTTAGCTTCGCGGGTGTTGCCCCCCCTTGGACCCCCTTGACAACGCACAAAAATGGGCGGAAACGTGAACTAAGGTCCAATTCAGCGATACCTTTGAATAAAGAAGATAATTAGACTCCACACCTAATAGAAGGGAGGGAAAACTAAAAAGGTTTAAGGAGCCTCTAGGAAGAGATAAAAGGAAAATATCAAGACACATTAGGGCTTAGAAGGCTGATCAACAAAGAATATGATAGGACAATAGATTACATATATTTTTTAAATCATGTGTGTTTGTGTTTGTTTGTTGTCCTAAAGATGAATGTTTGAGTTTGTAGTTGTTGGGCATCCCTAATGTTATGTCTGATGCAAATATCAATGGTTATGTATTAGGGGCATCTTCCCTTTAGGTATGACGGTGAGCCTAATTATATAATTGTGGGATTGTAGTGCCCAATGTATTTTCTTCAATATGTTGACATAATAGAATGGATGGTTTTGTTTCCCCTAACATTTTGGTTAATGTATGAATGCATATCATTATTTATGATATGTTGATGTGGCTTATGCTCAACCTTTTGTGACACATCTAAGTATGTGTGAATATCTTGAATGGTTATGTTATTTAGGACTCTAGTAATGTATTCATAATTTTATCATGTCCCAGTAACAAATAACGTTTGGTATTGTAAATGTCATCTCAAAGGTCAGAAGGTGTAAGTTGATTTATCCCTCCATGCAATGTCATCCTTTACTTTCACACTAACTGGTAGATAGAGGTTTAAGAGGTCCTATGTAGTGCGTATTCCTAGGAGGATGGTTAGTGTTTGTCTGATGGGAGTATAGAGTCTTAAGTTGTTGAAAACATTATTAAAATTCAAAAACCTAGTTCGAATAGTCACCCATTAGCATCTTGGGTGAGACTTCACCAATTCCTTGGGTCTTGTTGTAAGGACCAATGCTGAGTAGGATTTTGAGGACCACTATGCAACAAATCTCGAGTCTACCAAAATCTCGCACGCCAACTGAAGAGCCTCAGTATTGCAACAAGAATGTTGCAACTCCCAAGGCTACCGACTTTAATTATCAACCTGGGCTTTGTACAAACTTAAGAGATATCAAAAATATATGTGCAACATACAATGTGACCTTCCTTTGTTGTCATGATGTAATGAAATGCATGTACTAAAATCAAATCCTAAACTAGTTGTAGAAATGAATTGCCCGAAATGGAAACCCTGACCTATTGCAAGAAATAAAGTACGAGGAAAGAAACATGTTCTAATTGCATAAAGATCATGAACTAAATTTAAAAGAAACCTAACTTTACCCTTTATCACATGTGCTTATTTAAACTAATTGAGCATGGAATCTGATCTAGGGAGTATTAACTGCTACATGCATGTGCTAATTAAGAAATAAAAATAACTATTTTTATTTATCTTTTCAATTTATAAATGCAAAGGCTAATCTTTCCTTGTTCTTTGGCAGGGGAGACAAGTGTGGAGGAAGAGGGGTGCAATTTCTTTGATGTCTTGGAGGTAAATTAGAGGCATAATCCCAACTTCAATGATGGTTTTTCTCAATTCGGGCTCAAAACGGGCCACCACAAGATTTCCTACAAGATGTACTAGTTCATACAAGATCCCCTATTTTATTACAAGAACAGGTTGAAAACTTCGGAAGTGTTCTAGGAGGTGGAATGAAGCTCATGAAAGGTGGACAATGAGATAATACCGAATGGAGGTGGTGGAAACTACCCAAAACTCAAGAAAGGGCTTCAATATGGGTAGATTTGCTCAATGGAAATGGCAATTTTTTTCTTATAAAACAAGAATTCAGATTGAAACTTTACTGGATTTTGGCGACATGGGTGGATGAGGCTTGGATGATGTGCAAGATATGAGGTCTCCCTAAAAATTAGAAGCTCCTACAACAACAAACATTATTGTTTGCATCTTTCCACAAATTCATCTATACATGGGAAAGATTTATTAAATAACAGAAAATTACTAGTCTAAAATCCAGAAATTCGAGAACTATTGAGCTAGTAAATATATAAAATGCCTAACCTAATCAAGTGAAAATGAATTGGGATAATTTTTTTTATTAAATATAAATCTTTTGTGATCTAATGCAAATGGAACCAACTCGATTGAATTTTGTTAGCATGCTCTAAAAAATAGCAGAAATTCACTGTTCTTTGCTACAAAGGAGTTCTAGAAATCTAGTTTTGGGAATAAGAAGACTAATCCAAGCAGCTCAATGATTACTATGAACTTAAAAATATTTTCCAAGGACAGAATGATTCTTTTGATTCTGCAAAAGAACTTACATAAACCATCTAACCCAATCCTACAACAAGAAATCATTAATACTAAATGCAGGCATAGAAAGAAACAAGAACAAGAGATGCATGTGAATAAGAAGTGAAAAGAATAAAAGCAAATGATACAAAAGGGATATGAGGATCTTGGGATGGAAAATAACAAGGAAACTCAGATACCTATGGAGGAGAACAAGATTTAGAAGTTGAACATGCCACCAATCTTCATTATTTTCATCAATATAATTAAATCCCTACAAGAAAACACAATGTAGCTGCAAAAATATGAGTTCTCTCCACAAGAAGACTAATAAAAAACCTCCCTTAGAAGAAAATTCGACTTGGTACTTATAAAAAATGATTAGGAATCATTCCCCATGAAAAGAGGAAGCTTTCCCCACCAAAAGCCCTTGATTAGTGCATTTCGTTCCCAATACTAGGAATACTCATTAAATGGTAGGGAACGCATTCCTAGATTTTCGCAATCATTGGAGTTCCACAATCTATACCATAATTCCATAATATCTTGTTGATTTATAATTTAATATTGATCCTCCTATAGTAGATAGGAAGTCCCTAAATTATCTCCTCCTCCAAATGTTCATTATCTGCCCAATATTCTCTTAATATTCCACAAAAATAAATAACATTAGGCACAAATATGCAATTATTCATAAACCTTCCTAATTAACGTATTAACATTAAAAATACATTATCTAATGCAAAAATAGAGGTTTAATGTGTTGAAGGATGGTTAGATGGGCCTTAATTTATGATTAATTTAGAGGCATGGGCCTTAATTTATGTCTAATTTAGAGGCCCATCACCAACACATTGCACAAAATTGATCTGGAATATTTGAGTGGCGTGGCACAGAGGAATTGGTTGTGCAAAAGGTTACACAAGCAGAGATAAGAACTAGAAGAAACCTGGTGTAGGGATAAGAAACACACAATTTGTTGTAAAGAGATGTGTGCAGGTTGCACTAAAACATTGCAACACCAGAGCAGGGACAATCCTTGTCCATAAGTAGTACTTCTCCTGTAAGTAGTGGATTAATCCCAGGAGTTCATGTTTGCAATCTCATCAGTACTAATATAATTTTCCCCTAGAAAAAAAAAGAGGAAGGAATATTGTTTATCTACAGTTATAAGAGAAGTAATGTATTCTTAATTGAGTAAAGGAGAATGGGTAGAATTGCTTTGAGGCGACGATGCAAATATTTGGATTCCTAAGGATATTGGGTCGAGGTAGTGATATATGGACTCCCTAATAGTCAGGGTGGTGTTTTAAAATTGGAATCCTATTAAGAAGAAAGCTACTAGCCTCCCTTTATTATTTTATTAAATTGGTTATAGGATTTCGATTTCCGTCATGTTGTAGCAGCTACAACCACCCTCCCAAATTTTACCTATGCTTCTGTTTGGAGCCTCCCTCCTAAATCACAACATCTTATCTAGCACTAACCTAGGTACTAGTGCTTTGATTGAGATTTACCTTTTGAATTATGACTTGTTTTTCTCACGTGGTTTACTAACTAACCCACAAGCTGATTTCTTAATCCTGTTTCAAAACGGTTCCAGGCTTGCCTTAGTGAATTGTGGAATCCTTGGGGACAACTAGCCTTCCTCTCGGGATTTGCACAATCCACACTAACAGTGAGCCTTCAGCTCCAAAATTTCATAGAGCCAGCTAACAACCTACCTTCAGCTAGGAAACTACACAGATCATGAAAGGCAACCCAACGCCACTCATCCCAGAAAATGCGCAGGACCTCACTATTCTCAGGACATGCATAGTGCATGAGCCAAAGAGTTGCCTAGTCCTTCCTAGAACTGTGTAATATTTTTGGGCAATGCATGGTAGGTCCCCCCCCAATGGAAAAGAAAGAAACTAAATGGAAAGAAGCATCCCTAGGAAGGGGGGATCTATTATTAGTTTCCCAAAGGTGGCACATTTCCATCTTTAGAAGTTTACACCAAGTGTCGCTTTTGTCCTTGATCTTAGGCATAAGCATCATAAATTCTAGTTGGCTCAATTATATGTAATGGATGCCTCTAGATCTCATTTTCACATTTGATCATAAATCTCTATCATTCCCAAGGAGATCAAGGAACCTTCAAAGTGTTGTCGTCACTTTTTCGGGTGAGTTTTACTTTTATTGTCTTTTGCCGCTTTTTCTATAACTTTTGTTGTTTAGCTTGTGAGAGTGTTATTTCACTTGTTTCATTGAATGAATGTTGGTGTTATAACTTGTTTTAGATTGTAGATGTTTTTTTTCAAGTTATAGGTTTCCTTTCCCAAGTGTTGCATGAATTTTCCCATTTTTGAAATAATAGTCACTGTTATGGTGACTCTCTTCACATGCTTCGTTGTCCTTCAACTTTATCAATTATTGCACTTGTTTCACATTCATGCATCAACACTTAGTTAGATCTACACGCATCATCACATCATCCTTTAGATCTGATGTAGTTTCACATCCCAATGAGCAGATCTGGGTAAACTTGCTCGGATCTCACATTTCACTACATGCATTGTGCAACCCAGGAGTTCAAGCCATCTGCCTTGGCTTTTGGAATTACGTAGATCATGTCCTAGGTTGGCTCCAACTGCACACTACACAGTTCCAGTAGCCAGTCTCCCCACTTGGCCAGTGAGACTGCACAATGTGCAATCTCTCCCAGGCTCTGGCCCGGACTGAACTGTGCATTGTGCAGTTCCAGCCGTCAAGCGTCCACACTGATTTCTAAGACTATGCAGTGGATAGTTCACACAGTCAGTTAGTCATCCCTATTAGTAAAACATTTGACAATCCCTCTCATCATATGCCCTGATTGCTACTTGATCATGCTATGAAGCTAGATTTATGAGATCTAATGTTTTCTTTCCATGAGTGTCTTTTATATCACATAGGTAGCACACTCGTGAAGCACTTCTCTCCAAGAGTTAGTGTACCTTGGCACCAAAGAGATATTGTTCAAGGGAGACCACATAAATAAGTGTTGGGGAAGTATTTAGGAAATCTCCAACTAACTTTCCAATATATGCGGACACTCAACTATTCATAGAAAAGGATTCAACACTAACATGGAAGCAAGACCAACAACAGTTGCAGAAGGAAAAAATTCAATACAGTATGAGGGAAAGAGGAAGTTGCTAACATAATAGTGGGAGAATGAAGCTACAAAGTGGAAGCAGATTCAATCTTCATGCATGAATCTATGGTAGCAAAAGCAAAAGGAAGCAAAGGACACAGGTAACAAAGGAGAGGAATTGAGAAAATAAGAGTAAGAACGGAAGGAAGGATGAGAGATGAGGAGGAAAGAAAAAGAGAGAAACAGGAGAAAGAAAAGGAACAAAGGAAATCTGCAATAACATATCAAATAATGCCAATATAGGTTGAGGATCCAGAACAACCAGTAGTTAAGGAAAAAAGTGAACAGATGCAGGTTCCCTCACTAATGCTAAACATAATAACCAAGTCTGATTAAATATCGATGAGTACATGGAGCAACTAAGATTAGAGGCCATCAGAGAAACTTGGAGATGAATGCACACAAAATGAAAAAGTACATCGGTGGTCCTAGCAAGGTTGACATCATGTTTCTCATTGGTTCAAAATGAGTTGGATACAGGTGTTGAGGCCATACACCCAGATAACATGGAGGCAAGAGTCTGCCTTCAGGAAGACAACACCAGGTAGTTTGTGGACAACATCATGCACTATCAAGCTTGGCATGTGATCGAGAAGCACCAAGTGGAGGTTGCCAAGTTGGTCTTTCCCCAAAATTTGGAGTCATAGTGTTTTGTCTTGTTAGGGTGTCTCTAACCTATTTCTTCTTACATGGGTACATGTGGAAAATGTAATATTATTTGTAAATATGTTGTAAGTGAAATTCCAAGCGTCATTAGTGCAATGTGAAAGGTCATCATGTCATGTAATGAGTTACTTGTAAGGAAGTTGAAGAGTCATGAGGGTATTCAAAGACTCACAAAGGGGAGTGTCAAGGGTCACCCCACCCTTTATTATAGATAGAACCTCATAACTCATATAATGGGCCTTTGGGAGCCATGATTTTGGCTAGGATTAGGCTTAGAAATGGCTTGGGAGTATTGTGATGAGCCTTGGCTTCTCCAAAGCATAGAGAAAGTATACTTCTTTGGAGGAGCAGGTGTTCTTGACTGTAATTTTCCACTATTGGGGTTAGTGGTTGTCAATGGTCTATGTATGGATGGAAATTTCACTTATAATAATAATAACTGAGCCAACACACTTTCATGCATATGTTGTTATTATAGTTGGACTATTTTGGTTGCTTTAGCAATGTATGTTGTTTAAACTACACATTTGGTTATGAATGACTTTGTATGCAATTGTATGAATCTTCTTGAATCTGTGTTGTTGGATTAACCGATCACTTTGGTTTGTGGACTATTTCGATTTCCAAATTTTGATGTCATTCTTCTCGTGTGTTCCTTTCAAGCTACATACTTTTATAGGCTTCTAAGGGGCACACATCCCTTTCCCTTCCATGTGTTAGGACCCTCATGCATCTCACTTTACTTGTTGCAAGGTCACACACTTGATTCCGACCAACGGCATCATACTTATCTCTGCACGCTATTGTAGTCAAGGCACTACATTACCACCCATTACTAGGACTCCTACTCCAAACAGTCTGAGGTCTAGTCGGGACTTCTTACCAGGGAGATCCCCTGAATGTTGGTGGGTCTAACACATCCAACATTTCTGGTGCTAGAAGGAGGGCTAGATGAAAATCTATTCCCTTGAAGTTTGTTTTGAAATTTTTCACATCCTTAATGACTTATATCACAATGTGAGTCCCAACATGTTTTTATCACTCTCATGATTTTGATGAACCACTGGATGTTATAGATGACTTGTCACAACTCAAATTTGATGGCGAAAGAGAAGAATCCCTATTAATTCATGCAGTTTCCTTTTTGGGTTTCTATGATAGGAATGAAGTCCCCTCGAAATATATTTCCTGTGGGATGTTCACTTACACGTTCGGAGGGTGCATTAAGTAATGGTGTCACATATTTCCTGCAGTTTCTATACACTCTTTCAATCAAATTATTACAGAATCAGGTCATTCTTTCATGTTTTATAACTGTAAAGAACTTAATTGCAAAACACTAAAATTGCAAAAAGAAGCTTATAAATCAATTGCGCACTTTTATGATCATTTCTATCATTACTGTTTTGAATTTCTGGAAGATGAAGTTAACTAGAAATTGTTAAATGAAATATTTGAGTATCTTGTTCACATCTCCAAGAATACACATGAGTTAGGATCTTTTGAATCCCTCCCATCATACCTTAGCATTAGAGCTTCTAAATATGAGATGGACAAGGTTGTTTTCCCAAGTGACTCTCCATCCCCTTCCCATCAAACAAATCTAGCTCCATAGGACGAGGTGGGAGAAGTTGTGAACCTACCTGTTGAATGGTCACCATCTCCTCCTACCCCACCTGCTCTAGATTTTTGCATAGATTTGGATTGCAAGCCTGATGGTTGTTACATGGTATCATCTTCGCAACCTCCATCAACTGGTTCCTTTGATCCTCCATATTTTTGTTTGTGTGTGTTCATCCTTTCTGGTCTTCACATGTGATTTTCATGAGGATCAAGTTCTGGATAGAGTTAGTGTGGAAAAGCCAACCTGCGATATCATTTTTGATGAGTACGTGTGGGAGTTCAAACAAGAATTTTCGGTGAAGGATGACCTCCTTCTATCCACACCTCATTCTCTTTATCTTGACATCTTTTGTGATTCTACCATTTATGTTTCCTCTTGTGAAAATTCATCTTCGGATGTTTCCACTTCCGATCATTCATAGAACGCACAAGATGTTAGTTTGTCATTTGATTGTGGAGAGGATAAATATTTCTTCCTGAATCCACTCTATCTCTCATCTTTCATTTCTAGAAACTCAGAAGGTGAGATTTTTTGTTTTTCATCAACCCCTCTCTATGATTCATCAGATCATGAGGATGTCGTTGTCCATATTGAACTTTTTGATCATGGTTGTCATGATATTTTCACTCAGTCATTTGATCATGATTATGATTCACCTACTGTTGATCTTTCTAACTCGTTGTTCTTTGACGATCTATCTTCTGATGAAGTGGAAGCCCCTCAAGTTGTCGAGGCACTTCAGTCCAAACTAATGGTTATGTTAGGTTCTCGTAGCCTTGAGGTCAGTTCCACTTCCAACCAGAAATCTGTTGAATCTCCCCAAGCTCCTCATCAGTCTCCTATTCCAATTGAAAATAAATATAGTTCACAATTTTTGCATCCTCCATCAAAATCACACGATCTTATCGCTCATGCATTGGATGAGTCATATGTAGCAAACACAACTACAAAATGAAAAATTTGTTCTTTCTTCATGTTCTCTCATTTGTCAAGTTTGAAGGAGTGCACATTCTTGTTGTGCATAATGTGACACGATACCATGACACGTCTACAGAGTTCCTTTCATGTGCTTTTGATCTTTTCTTTTCTATCGATGCATTAAAACTTCGAACAATTTGGTTTGCATTGCTTTATCTTTCTTATGTTTTGGTTTGCTTGAATATATTTCTCATCAACCATGCCATCACCTACATGGGTCAACCAATGTGCCAGTGGTTGCATTGGAAATATCACTTCACATGAGTTGGCCCATGCTCCGCTTAGCCTAGGAGTAGGAGTAGTGTTTTCTTTCTTGTTTTGTTTTTGCTTGGTTTTGTTTCATCTTATTTCTTTCCTTTGCTTGTTTGTTGTCGTATGCGCTTGTAGGGTTAGCTTCTGCATGATAATGTGTTTAGCCTCTTGAGACAACCAGGGTGAAATACAAGAGGACTTGTACAACTATTAACATTTGGTTATCCATCTATTCCCTCTCCTTATGAAGATCTTCCATTTCTTCTAGTTTGTGAAACCGTGATGGAAAATAAATTCCTTTCAAAGTGAGTCTTGGTGAAATCATGATTCTTTCACTTTTAACTAGTACCACCTACTCTAATCAATTTTCTATATTAATTTAACCCTTGTCAACTCAATCAAGTAGAGTAAGATGAGGGGGGAAACCTTAACAAGTGTGTTAGAGGTATATATAAACATCCTTCTCTGCAGGGACAACCTCTTCTGCTCTCAATAAGTTGGGATCCCTCTTCCGCCCAATGAAATAAATAAGTGCCTATGCACAGTTCTTTGAAAATGAAAAAAATAAAATAAAGGTGAAATAAGAGAAACGATTTTGCACAAAAAGGTGAAGTGAGTAACTCCGCCAGAGTACTGTCCAGGATCGCTAGCAGTGGAGCAATGATTCTATTCTATAAGTGACTTTGTCGAGGTATTGTCCAGGCCTATTGGAAACAGGGAAACACTAGAGATGAAACTAAGACTCTCATAGTCTATATTACTTGTGCATCATATAACCCTCATCCCCAATCGAAACAACTCAGTTGACTTGGCTTGGTATGTGTGTTGTGTATAAAGAGAAAGGTAAGGACTACATATTTAACTCAAGCTAGTAAGGAAAATATGACAATCAAAGAATTGAAAAATACTTTTGGAAGAGTTATACACACTTTACACAAGACAAGGTCCATACAAAGAGTTGGAGTTCTACGAGTGCGTTTCCAACGTTGTAGCGACTACAACCAACCTCCAAAATTTTTCCTATGCTTCATTTTGGAGCCTCCCTCCTAAATCAAAACAAATTATCTCGCACGAAGATAGGTACGTGTGCTTTGATTGAGCTCTATCCTTTGCATTTTGTCTTGTGTTTTATCACTTGGTTTACTAACTCCAACAAGTTGATCTCTTGACTTGGTTTTAGCTAGGTTCCAGGCTTGCCTTAACGAATTGCAGAATCCTTGAGGGAAACCTGCCTTGCTCTTGAAAATCGTACAGTCCAAGCTGACAGTGAGCCTTCAGCTCCAAAATTGCAAAGAGCGAGCTGACAACATGTCTTCACTTGGGAAACCACACAAAGCATGAGAGGCAGCTCAGAGCAACTCAACCCAGAAATTGCGCAAGACCTCACTGTGCTCACAAAATGTGTAGTGCATGAGCCAGAGAGTTGGTCAAGCTGGATATTGGTGGCCACCAGCAAATTACACTTGGAACCCCACCATTGGTTCTTTCATTTTTCAGTTTCCTTAATTGTAGCACAATTTACTATTTTAGCATTTTTCAGGTCCTAAACTTCTGGATCCATTTTGAGGCCCTAAACGACGTTTTTTGGGAAATTTATTGCTAGTGATTTTCTATCTAAAATCATCTTTTTCGTCATAGTCCTCAGAGATAGCTTTCCAATGGGTTATCAT
Organism: Pinus taeda; assembly: GCA_000404065.3. Lineage (NCBI taxonomy): Eukaryota > Viridiplantae > Streptophyta > Pinopsida > Pinales > Pinaceae > Pinus > Pinus taeda. The sequence goes on from APFE030833603.1 coordinate 48,797, forward strand.
GCACATCAAACATATATAATATCACTGAGTCGTGACCCCGTGAATTTGGTTGTCCAACTCACCCGAACGGGGCCCATAAACTCTTGGTGTTACATCTCCTCAAGTTATGGTTTTGATTGTTTAGGGTTTTCTCTTATTGTTCAATAATAGAAAGGCCCTTGAGCCTCATTGTAACACAATTCAGAGGCATGTAGTGATCAATGAATCTTTTGCTTATAGATGTATTAAAGAATCACATGTAGAAATTGCAGCTCAACCATAGAAATCTAATGTGCAGATGAGAGAAGAAGAAGAAACACATAAGAGCATGAAAAGAAGACAACAAGACTTGATAACGGATTTCATCCAACTTGGACTATATCTCCGGGCCCTGCTCGATCAATGGGGAGTCCTTCATTCATTAATTGGCATGGAAAAAAAGGATACAATCATCAATTACAAAAAGAAAGAGTCTTATACCTCCATTCTAGAAAATGGATGAGAAATGTATAACTCAGATGGAGAAATGGATAATACCATTGCATTCATGGTGTCGAGGGGGGCTGAAACCATATAGAATTTGTCAAATCTGGATAAAATTGATTTTTGCCCCTCCTGTAAGCTTCTACCTCGAATTGCGTGCAAATTCCTCCCCCCACACTTTTCCATGCTCATCGGGTTTTATAACACAATGCTGCTTAAAAATTAGGGGTCTGTTTGCTTAGAATAGAAGCCAGTCTATCGAATGGATCAGTGGGCACAATAAACCTTGAAAATAGTGTTTTTATGTTCCAAGCGATAATACACAAAAACATAAGAAAATTTGACCACAAAGCCTTTATGTTAGATCTCAAATTTCATGAAATCTACCTTAATCTCTAGTTGGGTCCGTGTTTAGAAGGCATATCACATCACATAGGCAAATTGGCCAAAAACCCTAAATACACGGGATAACACAGAAAATACGAAAAACCAGACTTCAAATTTTGTAGAATCGGGTTTATAATCCCATCGGGTTTGGCCCTTATCGGCACATCGCTATCAAAATCGCATTGTCCTTGGCATCGGGGATCGCCGATCACTGATTAAATCTAGACCGTTGATCTATTCCTTGATTGAATAGTCAATATTGCATCGCAGGCTGCTATCGCATTGGCCCTTTGTGTCGGGGATCACTGATCTCCCGACCACTAATTAAATCTGGGCTATTGATCTCTTTTCTAATCCGACGGCTGAGATCGCATGCCATGGATCAGCATATCACATTCGCTATGACCCAGGGGTTCTTCCTTTGTAGCAAGGCATATGTCGACGCCGATCGTCGATGCTAATATCGCATGTCGCCTGCTCCTAATTGTGATTAATCAGAGATCGCTGATCAAGGTTCCTTCTGCCCTGCTTTAAGTCCTCCCTTTGGACTCCTTTGATTGTGATTTCCCTTGATAAGGCTTTAAACCCATTTTTAGAAGAAATGCCTTCTTTTTCAAAGGAACAAAGGCAAACTCTTTTCGCGATAACTTCATCATCTGAAGTCCATTTTATCCCATTCAAGTTAAAGTAGATTTAGGATGAAAAGATCTATGCAATGGAACTATTTCTAGCAGCATGCTTGGACTTTAATTTTCCCCTATTTCCTGCAAGTCAACCCAAAACTTTGACTTCTTCTATCTCCTTCATTCGGACTCAGATTAGAGTGCCGTTCGTACTGTTGGAATTAGGGCGATGAGCACTTCGATCTGATGTCAAGATAATTGCCTTTCTGCCATTTTTAAATTTGAGCTTTTCCCATGCCACTGTGTCTGAAGATCCACCTGGATCAATCCTCACCACTAAAGCGATTTTGGACCCCAAAAGCATTAGCACGCTGCCTGAATCCACACTTTCAATCACCTACACGTGGAACTAGTACATTCTTATAATCATGTACACCACACATGACTTATCAACCCCTCCTTGCCAAGAGTTCATAGCACACATTCATTGGCTAAGGATTACATAAAAAGTAATTAATGCCTCAAATACTAATAAGGAAAGGCCAAAATATCATCGATGCATCTTTGAAGTGATGGGAATCACACCATAATTTTTTTATATTTACTTGCAACATATGATTTATAATGGTGGCCATAACAAGCTACTACCCCTAAAAAAACTAGCTTAATAAAGTAGACCACCATGAATGGGGTGGATTTATCTGTTGAACATGTTCACCTTTCAGCTCCTCTAGCAATGTTTCTAGAGCATGGAGTATCAAACACGAGGTTTGTTGGTGTCCCTCTTGGTTGCACTGACTACAATGATTCTTTCTCCTCTAGACTTTTGAGGCTACCTTGGGGCACTTTCCCTTGGTGTTGGTTCGATAAGTGTTCATGGAACCTTCACTGTCGCTAGATTGTGAGGAAGGGATTTCGTCATCTGTCATTGGCTGGTTACTAGTTGTATTGGAGCTTTCCCCTATTTCCTTTCTAGTGTACCCAAGTCCTGCATGGAGCAACAACTCCTTGGCTTCAATGGGGTTTATGATGCCTTGTCCTTTTATGCCAAGGCCCTTACCTTGATACTCCATTTTCTTCAATATTTTGGATCCAATCGCTGTAGTATGCCTTTCAAAAGCCACGAATTTATCATTCGGAAAATCATATGAAATCAGGGAATCACTTTTTACCTCTAGATGGCTATGTTGCAGCTTTTCAAAGGCCTCATCCTTGGGTTGCAATTGGCGTAGTAATCTTTGGTTTTCTTCCCTTGATTCTTGGAGAAGCCTCCTTAGCTCGTCATCCTCTGCTTGGGTGTGGTGGTTGATCTCCTCAAGTTCTTGGAGTCCTGCTGCAAGGAGTGCCCTTTCCATTATATCGGTTGAAATCCTTGATTCAATGTCAGAATCAGACCCCAAATCTATGGGTCCTCTTGCCACGATCCCAAGGGCTGCAAACTTTGGCTCATCGGCGAAGTTGGACCCCAAGTCAATGGGCCTACCCCATGCAAATCTTGTAGCTGTGACCTTCTTGTCTTCCCCTGACTCGAAATCTTGGCTTTGATGCATGGTGGCGATGGTCTTCTACTTCCCCTTTCTATCATTCTTCTCAGGTCTTAGCTCAAGGTGTAGCTTCCAACAATTCTCTTTGTCATGCCCCTCTTTCTCACAATGTGTGCAAGACGACTTTACTCCCCTTCTCTTGACTGTTGCGGCTCTCTTTGAGTGGTCATCTTTTCCATGTGTTCAATCCTTTTCCAAATGAATGGCCTTTATATTGGCTGAGTCAATGGTAGTAGGTTCAAACAATAATAATGAATGCCTAATGTAACTATGTAATGATCCAATATACTTACTTAGTACTTCAGGTGTATCAAGTACAATACCCAGATTAAGTGCTTGCTTTCTAAACTCCTCTGTAAAACTTTGAACTTCCTAACCTTTGCCTTGCCTTAAATACCCAATTCATTAATGCTTTCTACTTGTAACCCAAGGGATAAAATTGTTCCTTTAACACAGAAATGAAATCAAGCCATGAGGAAAGAAGGTTACCCACATTCTTAATTCTTTCCAATCTTCTCTCCCACCAGACGAGAGCGGTGCTACTGAGCCGTAGAGAGGTTAGCTAAATCTTTGTCTCATCCTACTCAATTTTCTGAATCCTGTAGTAGATCTCAATCTGCCTAATCCAATCATTAAGAATTTTTACATTACTTTCACCATTAAACATGGGAAGATCAAATTTGACATCTAATTTAAAGAAAGGTTTCTTGTGTGCATCCCTTGAATTCCTATGATGATGGTGATGGGAGGAAGAAGAACTTTCACTCGTGGAAGGAGAAGGAGGTGGATCTCCTCCATCATCTCCGTGTACCGAACCTTGTCCTTCTAGAGTTTTTTTCTTTGCACTTTCAAGTTTTTCAAGTCTTGTGAACAACTTCCCAACGTGATTTTCCATTGTATATAATGTCTTTTGGAAGTTTACCTCCTCTTCATAATGAGCCTCATCATCTACCATGTTTCTGCTTCGATGTGCATGCCCCACTTCGGGATCGAAAGGCTCTACTTTCCCTTCACCTCTTCGCAACCTATTTCTTGTTAGCATACAAACATGCAATTCACATCTAAAAAGACCTGCTTTGATACCACCTGATCCAAGAATATTTTTCTTATAGATGTATTAAAGAATCACATGTAGTTGTAGCTCAACCTTAGAAATCTAATGTGCACATGAGAGAAGAAGAAGAAACAAACAAGAGTAGGAAAAGAAGACAACAAGACTTGATAATGCAGTTCATCCAACTTGGACCACGTCTTCGGGCCCTGATCGATCAATGGGGAGGCCTCCACTCATTAATTGGCATGGAAAAAGACAATACAATCATCAATTACAAAAAAAAGGGAGTCTTATACCTCCATTATGGAAAATGGCTGAGAAATTAAGAACTTAGATGGAGAAATGGATAACGCCATTGCGTTCGTGGCATGGAGAGGGGCTGAAACCATATAAAATTTGTCAAATCTGGACGAAATGGATTTTTGCCCTTCTTGCAAGCTTCTGCCTCAAACTACATGCAAATTCCTCCCCCTGCACTTTTCCATGCTCATTGGGTTTTATAACACAATTTTGCTTAAAAATCAAGGTTTTGTTCATTTAGAATATAATTCGTTCTATCAAATGGATCAGTGGGCACAACAAACCTTGAAAATATTATTTTTCCATTATAGGCGTAACACATAAACATAAGAAAATCCGAACACAAAGCCTTTATGCCAGATCTTAAATTTCATTAAATTTGCCTTAATATTTGGTCGGGTCCACATTTAGCTGGCATATCGCTTCACATAGGAGGATTGGCCAAAAACCCCAAATACATGGGATAACACAGAAAATCTGAAAAACTGGAATTCAAATTTTATAGAATCGGGTCTATGATCCCGTCGGGTACAACCCTTATCGGAAAATCGCAATCGCAATCGTATTGTCCTGGCATCGGGCATCGCCAATTTCTAATTGCTGATTAAATCTAGACTGTTGATCTGTTCCTTGATTGGACGGTCAATATCGCATCACAGGTCGTTACAGCATTGGCCCTTTGTGTCGGGGATCACCGATCTCCCGACTGCCAATTAAATCCTGGACGTTGATCTCTTTTTCAATCGGACAACTGAGATTGCACATTGTGGATCGGCATATGGCATCCGCTATAGCCCAGGGGTTCTTCCTTTGTACCAAGGCATACGCCGACACTGATATCGCATGTCACCTACCCCCAATTGCAATTAATCAGAGATCATTGATTGAGGTTCTTTCCACCTGGCCTTAAGTCTACCCTTTGGACTCCTTCAATTGTGATTTCGCTTCATAAGGCTTTAAACCCATTTTGAGAAGAAATGCCTCCTTTTTCAAAGGAACAAAGGCAAACTCTTTTCGTGATAACTTCATCATCCGAAGTCCATTTCATCCCATTCAAGTTGTAGTAGATTCTGAAAGAAATGATCTACGCAACGAAACTATTTCTAGGAGCAACCTTAGACTTTCATTTTCCCCTGTTTCCTGCAAGTCAACCCATAACTTTGACGGCTTCTATCTCCTTCATTCAAACTCGGATTGGAATGCCATTCACACTGTTGGAATTAGGGCGATAAGCACTTCGATCTGATGTCAAGATAATTTCCTTTCGGCCATTTTGAAATTTGAGCTTTACCCATGCCACTATGTCTGAAGATCCACCTGGATCATGTAGCCACCACATCTCTTCTCAGAGATAAGCTACCATCGCCTGAGCTAGTTTATTTCAATTTCTGTTTGTAAGCATATTTCAGTATTCTCCATTAATGAAATGAAGTATTATTTCCATTGTATCTTTGTATTTGTGTTTATTTATGTACTCTATTGCGTTCTTGTTTAAATATGGATCAAGGGTTGCCTAGTCGTTCCCATAACTATGCAATATTTTTGGGAAAT
>APFE030833603.1:59592-89911 GCA_000404065.3 Pinus taeda
GAACAACAAGAAACTGAAATGTTCTGTAACTAAATCATTCACTCAAACAATCATCAGTCGAGGACTCAGTAATGATAACTCTCTCCCCTGTAAACTGATGCAAATGAAGATCAATCATAGGTAAGACCTCCAATCTGAGAACTTAGATAGTGGTAGTCAGTGTCCTTTATAGTTGTTGATCTTTCAATCCACACTAAAGCAAATAACTGGAAATGGCAATGCAATTGGAAATTGTCACTAAAACACACTTGCTGCAATATTAGTTAAAAGGTGAAATCAAATCCTTGCAGAAAAGGAAAAATAATTAAGTTTATTGAAAACCTGAACAACAAAGATTCATCTAACAAAAATGAATTGAACAACAAAGCTCATCTTACAGAAATGAAATATTAACGGAAAGGAACAATAATGCTAAATTATCAGAATTGAACAGTAATATTAAATATAACTAAACAACAGGGCTAATTAAATAGAAATACACATCAACTGCAAATGTAACTGAATCAACAGTCATAATCTAGCAGAATGAACAATAATCATAGTTATAAATGAACAACAATCGTAGTTATAAATTAACAACAATCGTAGTTATAAATGAACAACATAATCTGAAATAGACAGCGAAGTATTATATCAGAATTAACAACATGACATTTTAAGTTATAAATAATAATCTTTCTATCAGCGAAATCCAGTCACGATTTTGATATAATAGGGCAATTCAGCGAAATGTTCAGAAATAGAAGATTACTGAATAAAACAAAGTAAAGAAACGAAAAGGAAATCAAACCATCACACAGAATTGTAAAATAATGATACAAGAAGCAAGTGGATCCACTAGGGTCGGGCCCTTAGCCGCTAGTGAAGCACTGCTGGACTACTTCAGTATCAAAGAATGGAACAACAACTGAATTATGTATTAATCATCAAACCGAGCAGCATTACAGTAATTTGTGTCTTCTCAGAAGCGAGAGTCTACAAATAAAATTACAATTCTCAATAATAATACTCTCCCCCTCTCCTCCCATCCTACCCTATCTACCTCTAATTTAATGATACATCTAATTCTCTCTCTAATAATCCATCATGAATCATGAATCATGGATTCCCTTCATCTCCTTCTTTGATCTATGTTCTCATTTAAATACATAGAGAGTAGAGAGAAGATACAACAGATATGATTACAATATGATTCTCATTACAAAATTGGATTGTTCTCAACAAATTGATAAACAATATCATATCTGAAATATCTTCCCATCAACATTCAACAAGAACAGGTTAAAGTTAGTATTGCAACTGAGATAATTTGGAAAACAACCACAATAACAAATCTGAGAAAAATGTCTTCAGAGAACCTTCTGTTTCTCTTAATACAGACTAAATTTGGGAAAACAGCTCATAAAAAAACTAATTTCATCCATTCAGAACAAAACCCATGTTTGGATTTTCCAAATTCTTCTCCATTTGCTCGAACCACTCAATACAAAATGTCACTTCTTATGCCAGCAAATTTCTGAGTTGACACATTTAGTGATGAGCTGGAGATCAAATCTTCAATCTGGAAAATATCTTGGAGGCTAAAATGGTGAGTGAAGTTACAACCAATTTATTAATAAACCATCATTGGTAAAATCATGCATAATGATCAATTTATTAAAAATAAAGGAGAAGAAATAATATTTATCCATAAGGACATAAATAATTATAAAATGGAATTATATGATAAATCATGATAAATGACATGATAAAGAAGAGTATAAATGGATGAAATAAGTGTTAAAAAGTGATAATAATAATGACATATTAGCGGCCCAACATACCCCTAAACTGAATATATTGCATGTCCTCATGCAACCCAATGACTTTGTGTTAACCAAGCAATAGTACAATTGTTCGTCCCAACTCATGAAATGGATGGAACAAATGAATTCTTCCTCAAATAATGAATATTCAATTTTAACAATGTTGATGAAGGTATAACAATTTTTACATTGATGTTCAACTATGTGTATATGAAGTTGCAACAAAATATGATATAAGTAACAAAAAACTTCATTAGACATTTTCTCAACATATACAAACTAGATTTTGTTGAAATTTTGCAAGTAGATTTCTACTATATTAATGCTTCTATGACCAAAAAATCAGATCATTTCGCCACAGGGATCATGAGATATAAACAAAATGGTTGTAGGTGATAGTGCGTGATTTCCGAAATTTTATGAACTAATTTAACGTGAAATTATATGGGTTTGTGTATTTTAATGATACGTCTGTGTTTTCCAAAAATCACAAGAATTGAGTTCATAGTTTTAAAAATATATGGAAATCAATTTCTTCACTGTATAAAAATGAAATTGTATGCCTTAATTGAGAAATAAAGTAGAAAACATGCATCATGCATAGCAATTCCTCCCCCAAACTGATGAATTAGCATGGACTCATGCAATGCTAGAAAATAAATTGAGGTGGTCGCTACCATTTGTTGAATTCTATGCTTGGCGTAAAACAACATGGAATAAGGGAGGTGTTGAGAATGAATAAGAATATTAATGGATGATAAAGAATATTAATGACATGGTCATAAGAAAGAAATGAATGAAAGGAACACTCCCCCAAACTGAAAGATGATATGTCACTAAAAAATGGTAAAGATGTGGAATGAATGATGATAAATAATGTTGAATGGATTTTCATGAAATTCTCCTAAATTCGTAATAAATCAGAAAACTATGCTATTTTACCTCAAGTTTTACCTCCAAAAAGAAAAATGTGGAATGACATGTATGGATTGGCATCTGTTGAAGCTGATGTAGGCAGAGTTGACCTAAATGTGATAAAAAAGGTGAAATCCAGGCAAGCACATCATGTCTGAATAATAATACGCATTCTTGAGTTGCTCAAGCCTCTTCTGTTAGTTGCAATAGTGTGGTCGTGCTTCGAATAGAATTTTGTCCATACTTGTTCTCCTGTAAACAAATCAGTATTTTTCATACAATGTTCTTGAATCCATAGTGTTAGTTTTAAATAGAAACAGTTAAGATGCATGCAAAAATGTCAATCAGAAAAACTTTTGTATACATGCAATACTAATATTTTGTCAAATCAACAAGTTATGGTAGAGTGCAGTAATCATATCACATGCTATCCCATAATGCATACATTCCCCCCTCCAATTGGAAAATGGATTCTATGACCATAAAGCATATGAAATGTGTTGTGCTAATGGCAAGGCAAGGGAATGAGCAATACAACAGTGAATGAAGCAGAGTACACATATCAATGATAGGACAATGAGAGTTATGGTTATAATGAGAGTAGAGTGTATAAAGATAGTTATGAATAAGAGATAGGACGCTTTGGATTGATGACAAGTTATGCGAAAAAGAAAAATGACAACAATAGCCAAAAATATGCTTTGTTGACGGTATTCTAGCTGAAAAATGATGTGATTGATCAGAAAACAATTTCTCATGTGTAAAGGTTCAAAACAGGAAAAATTAAGGAAATAACTTCTCCGATAAAAAGAGAGAATAAGAAAAGGGTATTATAGTAATAATTGATGATAAGATATAACTTCAATACCATAAGCAGAGCTTCTACTGCAAGCAAATGTCCATAGCCTCGGTAGGGTTTCTTTTAACCCGTATGAGCTAGGATCCTCAATTTAGAAATGAAGAGTTCTAGTGTTGTTCTACAGAAGAGATCAGTGTGCTGGTGTGATAACCAGATAACCACACTGCCATTCACTAGGATGTAGTAAAAGTGATTAGGCTGCCTCGTGATTAGACCTCCTCTTCCAAGGATAATTTGGCTATCTAATGGATCAGAACCCTAGTGTGGTGGCCATAATGGGAATGTCACTGACAACCTTATGAACATGGTAGGTTGGGTTGTAATGAGACCCCGTATGCTCCATCTGTGAACAAAATTTTGCTGTTATTATACATTTTTATGATAAAAAGAGGGAGGCTCAGTACTCCTTAAGAGCAGGGATGGTGGAAGAAGTTGAACATGTCAAAAGAAAAAAATATACCAAAAATCTCATTTATTACAGATAGAGAAGCTTATAACCAGGAAGGCCGTAACCAACATGGTATTAAGATGATCAATCAGTATCATTTACAGCAGAAAACAATGCATTAAAGTAGTATATAAATAATTGCGTCCCTTTTGAAAATAATCTATCATCAAGGAGTTGTCCTATTAAAGATCATAACGTGAATGATATTACTTGCTTCAATAGAATCCATAATTCTTGTCCTCATAAAAGTAGTGTACTTCATGCCATGAAAGGGAATCAATAAAATGTGGTTGAGATGAACTAGGAATAATCCCACAAGAGAAAGGAAGGGTTGTTTTTGAAAATATTCACAAAGTGTTGCTCTTTTGAAGGAACAACGAAAACACTCAAAAAAGTGTTGTTCCTTGTAGGGAACAACAAAGGAAAATACACACAGAAGTGTTGTTCAGATATATCTTAGTAGAGGAGGTATGATGGATATCAAAAGTTATGAGGCCATTTCATATCATCAAATATCAGGGCTCCATCATTTGTCAAGAAGTCATTCCAAGGAACAAGCCATTCACCACACATAAGGGACAATTTTCTTCAAACTAGGTTTCTAGGCAAGAAAAGATGAATTTACGAAAAGTGAGAGAGGTTTTTGTCCATAATTGACTTACAAAAACAAACCTCTTTTATTTTTGACACAGGTTTCATGGTTTGGGAGAAATGTCGCAAACATTATTTGCCTCAGGAGGGTTAGTGCACCTTTGGAGTGACCTTGGTAAACTTAATTTTTCTCCTATATGAGATGCCCAAAGGACTTGCTTAATGAGTCAACTAATAAGTAGACATAAATAGATTTCCAATGAGCTATCTTAAGCTCAATTTGGAATTGAGGAAGCCCTTAAAACGTTGACTGCAACATCATTATGCATTTTGACAGTCTCATTTTGCTCATTTTGACTAGTCTTGAGAGATTGGACTTTTGATAGTGCAAATGAATTCCAAATTGCAAAATTCAAGATGTTATAGAAATTGAACTCGTCAGGATTTCCAACGAGATATTGTGCACTCAATTTGGCTAAGGGAAGGCCTCCAAAAGTAGGTGGAAAGCAATGTTGTAATTTTGACCAGTTTGCTAAAAAATTGTTGTTCCTTTGAAATGAACAACAGAAATGCGGAAGTGTTGTTCTTTTGAAAGGAACAGTAGAAATGATGAAGTGTTATTCATTTGAAAGGAATAGTGGGAAAAACAAAAATGTGAAAGTGTTGTTCCTTTGAAAGAAACAACAAAAATGTGAAAGTGTTGTTCCTTTGAAATGAACAGCAAAAATGTGAAAGTGTTGTTCATTTGAGAGGAACATCAAAAATAAGCATGCAAACGTGCTATTCCTTAGGAGGAACGACCGCTATTCCTTAAGAGGAACAACAATTGTTCCTTTAAAAGAAACAATGAAAATGAAAAATACGCGAAAGTGTTGTTCCTTAAAAGGAACAACAAAAGAACAAACACTTTATTTTCAAACAATATGTGAATAAATTAAGTTACAACAGCTATGATGTTATTTCCTAAGGCAAGGAAAAAAATGATGCCTTTAAAAAATGTTTTGGTAGAAGAGACATGACATGAATCTTCAAATGGAAATCAATTCTTCATTTTTTCTGTTTGATTCCGTTGGATAATGAATTGGATGAAATTCCCTTGTTTAAAATTTCTGTCAAGAATCGTTTGTCCATAAATTGACCTTCTTTATTCTCCTAGGACCTGCAAAAAAACAAGTGTCCACCTACAATAAAACATTAAATCATGGAGAAAAAGAGGTGATCGGGCTACCCTAATCCAATAATTATGCAAGAAGACAACAATTAGTTACTATTTATAACAAATCCACTGAGAAAGTAACAAAGTAAAATTTATTTGTCACCTGTGGGAGAGCAGTGGTTGACCATACTAACCAACAGTGTTTTAATCACAACTTCTTTGTTTGTCATCCAAATTGAGTGATTCCAAAGCCTGATGAGAGCTAATTAAAGTTTATATCTCTAATAGAAACATTTTTTAAAAATTCAATGATATGATATGTCAATTTTACTTAGAACAACCTGCATAACAGAGTCATTTTCGATTACCCCACTTAGAACAATAGTGGATATTTTAAGCATAGATTCTTCGTTTGATTTGGGATTTGAACGATTCAAATTGGAAATGAAAGTAGATTCATTTATTTATCTCCAATAGAAACAGGTTTTGAAGACAAGAAGAATTGATAGGTCAAATACTCTAAGGAACAGCCAGAAAGACGGAGTTTAAAGACTGCTGATTTATGATAGACAACGAGTATTTTTGTCATAACTTCCTCATACGATATCTAAAATGAGTGATTAAAATTTATTTTTAAATGAGATGCATAGGGAAATATATGATAGAAATAATGTTTCAAACTATGGTCATTTACGCCTCCAAAAACCAACTGTCCCAACTCTGTTCCTGAGCTATCCGCTAGACGCCTTGTCAATGTTTTGGTTCTAACTTTTTCGTTTCAAATCCAAATTGAGTGATTAAAATTGGGTTGGAATGTAGACATCAATTTCTACTTAGAATAGAAATAGGTTTTAAAAATATAGTCATTTAGGCCTCCAAAAGCTGACTGTCCCAACTTTGTTTCTGAGCTGTCTGCTAGACACCTTGTCAATGTTTTGGTTCTAACTTTTTCGTTTCAAATCCAAATTGAGTGATTCAAATTGGGATGGAAAGTAGACATCAAGGTATACTTAGTATAGAAACAGGTTTTAAAAATATTCCATTTTGGTCCCTCAAAACACGACTGTCCTGACTGTGTTTTAAGAAATTTCATCAGGCCCGCAAGCCAAAAAATATGATATTCAATCACTTTTTCCAAGTTGGTGATAAAAATGAACATGAGTGTTTGTAGAACTATTATTTCTACTATAATTCATATACATACACAAATGAATTAAAAAAAAAAATCACCGATGCTGATTTCCACAACGTGTTGCAACAAGAACAACTATTTTTACATTAAAAACATGTGTTTATTTTATTTCCTTTTTTATTTTATTTTCTACACTAACCTATTTTGATTTGAAAAATGAATATAATTACGTATAATAGTACTTCTAGTGGAACCATTTTCGAAATAATGGTTTAAATATGTACATACCGAAATTTGAAAAATGCATATTAATGAATATTAGGGTATGAGAAGCCAACTTCCCTTGAAAAGATGGTGTAAAAAATTGTTGAAGTATGGAGTGATGTTGCAAACAAATGATGGAGTGAAACCAATCTTCAATATATCCTTTACTTTGTTGATTTCCCATATCCATCATATCATGAAGTTCTTGAGCTCTTAAAATGGTTTGTTGATGCAAACTAGAAGAAACCTTATTTCTTTCCATAACTTCTAGAATTTTTGAATTTGAAACATTCTGAATCTCAATATGAGTTTTCTCCAATATTGCATGTGAGATAGAATGGGTGGGAAGGGTCGGTAAATTTTGCAGTTCAACACTGTAAGCTTGTTGTACTGGTTTATTATGGTGAGGGTGTGGAATGAGTTGAGCAGGAAATTGTGTACGGAATGGAGTAGTTTGATGATATAGTTGATTGGGTTGAGTGGATGATTTTAATAAGCAAGAAAGATGTTGTGGAAGAGCTGGTGAAGAATATGGAGGATGTGTTTATGCTACAAGATGAGGGCGGGTAGTCATACAATCATAAGATGAACCATGCCAAACTTGTAGACAAGTTTGGTGGTGGTTATATTGACATGGCTACCCTAACACATTACTATTCCATAATGGATTATGCAAGTAAGAAACTGGAGAGGAAGTGTTTTGAACCATACCTATAGGCCATGATTTCCATGGTTTTGACCTTGTTGCAACTTCCTCATCTCTTTGATATGCTACTTCCATCCTAGATAAGGAAGAACAATTATCTATGGGATGCTCCTTTCGGTCATGAGGGGAAACCACTTCATCAAATTCTTGATTTTTCTGAACCCACAAACCATCCAATTTTGAACTTAGAGATCTAATAAAATGAACTTTAAAATTTTCAAATAAAACATTGATTTCATCTCTTATGTCTCATGTTCTTGTAGCAGATTTTGAAAAGAAAGAACAAACATCTATAGAATTCTTACCAGCCTTGGAGATTCCTCTTGAGTACCTTATGCACAATTCACAAACATCATTATATGATAACTGAAAGCCATCGCCTTTTCCTATTAGATTTAAGAGTTCTAAAAATTCATCTTTGATTCCTTTGAGTAGGAGTGTTTTTAAGATCTCTTTTTTCAAATGCTTATGCTTTGATTTTTGAAGGTTGTAATGAAATCACTCTACATAGTCCTCCAAGCTTTCATTTTCCCCTTGTATCATATTGAAAATATCTTCATTGGATTTGCAGTAGTCTTCGTACTTCTTCAAGAATATGTTCTTTATGTCCTCCCATGTTTGGATGCAGTTCCCACCTAGGCTCATGAACCATCAGAGAGTTGCTTCTTTTAGAGTAAGAGGACACACTTTCAACCTTTGAACATTAGTAGAATAATCATATCCTCTACAAAGTATTTCGAACTCAAATAAGAATGTATCTGGATCTTCATTTGTCAAACCATGAAAATTTGCTAGAGAAGATGGGGGAATTATGTGCATTTGTGTCACTCCTTCTAGAACTTTGATAGGGAATTCAAAAGTAGAAATATGAGCCATTTCTTACCATAATATAAGATGTTCTTCATGTGTTTCTTTGAGGCTCCTCCTTCAAGTGTTCCTATCAATTAATTAGTGAAATGGGTGGTGCTTACATCACCACTTAAGTGAAATCATGAGATTTGTTTTTCAAAATTTCTATTTGTTTTTTAGTCATGCACACAGAAATTCAAACAATTATTTCTACCCTAAGTTCTTTAACAATTCTGCTGGAAAGCGGGCAAGGAAGCAAGGCTTTTACATGCTCCGTACGCAATTTCTTACCTTCCATTTTTAATACCCATTTCTTTCCTAACAGGAACCCATTAGATGCACACTACTCTTTAGAAATGGCTACACTCTCCCCGGAAACGATGCCAAAATGTTGAGTGATAAAATGTGTCTTTTTAACTCGTAATTATCTTCACATTAATTATCAATCTAGGTACGATTTTTTATTTCAATAGTGTACTCAGCCTGAGGTGGTCATTTACTCATGAGTAATGTTTATAAATTGTAGTACAGTGCTTCAAATACAAGAGTAAACAGATGCTTGAAATACAATCTAATTGTAACAGAAAGAAACTTAATACTTTGAAACTAGATCATTCACTCAAGACACTGCAACAATCATTAGTCAAGGATGTAGTAGTAATAACTCTTTCCTCTATCAACTGATGCAAATGAAATAAAACAAGATCCTCAATCTGAGAACTTAGACAGTGATAGTCCATGTCCTTTACAGTTGTTGATCTTACACTCCACACCAAAACAATTAACTGGAAATGACAATTCAATCAATAATGCTGCTAGTAGAAATGGAACAAACAGACTTGCTACAATAACATTTAAAAGGTGAAACCAAATCTTTGCATGAAAGAGATAACAGCAAAGCCTATTTGAACAACAACACTAAATTAATGGAAATGAATAGCAAAACTAAATGAACAACAATTTGTAATGAACAACAAAGTTTGAAGTGAACAATGAAGCTTTATAATGAGAATGAACAACATAACAATTTGATTTGTAATGAATACTAATCTTGTTATGGTGGAAAGGAATGGCAACACAATTCAATCACAGCTTATGCAATAAAGCGAGTTCATACAATGTTGGAACAATACACTGTAAAAGCAAGAAACTGTAAAGCGATACGATTCAAAGAAACAAGAATTAAATCAAACCATCGCACGACTAGAATTGTAAAATAATGGTACAGTTAACAAGTGGATCCACTAGGGTCACGCCCTTAGCCGCTACTAAAGCACCGCCAGACTACTTCAGTATAAAGGAATGGAACAACAACTAACTTATATATTAATCATGTGAAATTGTTTACAGGTAATCGTACTCTGTTTCAACAACGAGAGTCGATGATCAAAGTTACAATTTAATATTAATT
The DNA here is from genome assembly GCA_000404065.3 of Pinus taeda. NCBI lineage: Eukaryota > Viridiplantae > Streptophyta > Pinopsida > Pinales > Pinaceae > Pinus > Pinus taeda. The sequence goes on from APFE030833603.1 coordinate 69,729, forward strand.
CTCCCATTCCTCCTATCCTATATTATCTATCTCTTATCTAATGACCCATCTAATTCTCTCTCTAATCATCCATCATGAAAATCCATAATTCCCCCCCATCTTTGCTTTGATCTCTATTTTCATTTAAATACACAGAGAGCAAAGAGCTGTTACAACAAAGATGATTACAATGTCATTTTCATTACAAAAATGGATTGTTCACAACAAATTGATCAACAAGATCATATCTAAAATATGTTTCCATCAGCATTCAATAAGAACAGGTCAAATTTGGTTTTGCAGCTGAGATAATTTGGAAAATGTCCACAATAGTGAATCTGAGAAGAATATCTTCAGAGAACCTTTCGTTTCTATTAGTACGGACCAAATTTGGGAAAAAAATCCCATTACAAAACTAATTTGCTCCATTTGGAACAAAACCCATCTTTCAGATTTTCGAGATTCTTCTCCATTTGCCCAAATTGTTCAATACAAAATTATCACTTCTTATTCCAACGAATTTATGAGTTGGCACATTTAATGATCAAATCTTCAATCTGGAAAATATCTTAGAGACTAAAATGGTGAACAGATTTATTAATAAACCATCATTGGTAAAAACATGCATAATAATCAATTTATTAAAAATAAAGGAGAGGAAATAATATTTATCTGTAAGAGCATAAATAATTATAAAATAGAATTATATGATAAATTATGATAATGACGTGATAAAGAATTGTAGAAATGGATGGAATAAGTATTCAAAAGTGATAATAATAATGACATTTTAATGGCCCAACAACAACAAGGCCAAAAAAAGTAGCAGAAGGCAACAATTCAATACAATATCAGGGAAAGAGGAAGTTGCTGACATAATAGTGGGAGAACGGAGTTGTAGATTGGAAGCGGATTCAATCTTCATGCAAGTAGCTTTGGAAGCAGAAGGAAAAGGATTTAGAGGACACAAATAGAAGAGAAGAGGAAGAGAGAAAAGCAGAGCTTGTAGGTATAAGAATTGAGATCGTAGCAAGTAGAGAAATAACCAAAGGGAGGATGGGAGCTGAGGAGGAAAGAACAAGAGAGAAGAAAAATCAGGAAGAATAACACAGGCAAGGTGTAATTCCAGAGAAAACAAAGCCAATATAGGTTGATGAGATGGAACAACCAAAAACTAAGGAAGAAATTGAATAGATGCAAGTTCCCTCACCAATGCTAAACACAAGAACCAAGTCCAGCTAGATATCAATGAGTATGTGGAGAATATAAGATGATAGAGCAGCAGAGAAGACTTGGATATGAATGCACACAACATGCAAAAGCACATCACTGGTCCTGTCAAGTTCAACATCACGTTGCTCATGCTCAAAAATGAATATGGATATAGGTTCTAAGGCCATACACTCAGATTCCATGGAGGCAAGATTTTTCCTTCAGGAAGACAACATCAGGCAATTTGGGGACACCATCATGCAATACCAAGCTTGGCAGGTGACTAAGAAGCACAAAGTGGAGGTTGTCAATTTAGTCTTTCCCCAAAATTCTGAGTCATAGTGTTTTGTCTTCTTAGGATGTCTCTCGCCTATTTTTCTTACATGGGTACATGTGGAAAATGTAATAATATTTGTAAATATGTTATAAGTGAAATTCCAGGTGTCATTAGTGGAATGTCAAGGGTCATCATGACATGTAGTGAGTTACTTGTAAGAAAGTTGAAGAGTCATAAGGGTAGTCAAAGAGTGACAAAGGGGAATGTGAAGCACCACTCCTCCCTTTATTATAAATAAAACCTCATAACTCATAGAATGGGTTTTTGGGAGCCAAGCAATTGGCTAAGCGTAGGAGTATTGTGATGAGCCTTGGCTTCTCCACAGTGTAGAGTGAGTATACTTATTTGGAGGATCATGTGTTCTTGATTGTAATGTTCCACTATTAGGGCTAGTGGTTATCAATGATGTATATATGGATGGAACTTTCACTTATAATAATACTAACGGAGCCAACATGCTTTCATGCATATGTTGTTATTATAGTTGGACTATGCTGGTTGCTTTTTCAATGTATGTTGCTTAACTTACCCATTTTCTTATGAACTAATTTGTATACAATTGTATGAATCTTGCTGAATGTGTTTTGTCAGATTAACCCATCACTTTGGTTTGTTGGATTAACGTGAATTTTTTATTTGTCCTGACTCCTTTTGTTTTATCCCTTCCTGCATTTCTCACCATAGGATCGAGGGTTGTGACCTACTGCTTAGATTTGAGGTGCTAGGGAATTTTGTTTGCTATCAGGGGTTATTTTTCCTTTTTTGAATGCTTAGCACCATGTTCCAGCCTGTTATATGGGAATAGTGTCCACTCGGATGCTGCTATTCCCACTAAGATGGGTGGCTATCTTAGAAACAAACAATCAAAGTCTACTATTGCTTCCTTTTATGAAAATAGATGAGAGGAGAACCAAGAGGGCCAACCTGAGTCTTGCGTTTGATTTCCTCTACTTCTTGATAGAGTTTCGCTGCTTCTCCTTTGTCTGTCGAGCTTCAAAAGGACCTGTAGAATCACAACAACATACTACTATGCGAGAAACAAGGATATAAATTCATAAATAATACAGGATGAGATGTGTATTAACCATATACATGCACATATAAACAAGTACATAAGAATATGGAAGGAAACAAGAATAGCTTTATTCAGATGAAAAGTAGTAAGAGGATTACAACCATGAGCTCTGACCCAGCATCATCCTCCAGCTAGGAAGCCCTTCTTCACCTCAAGCAAAGCTAGATCACCCAACACTGTGAATGTACACTAGAATAACAACAACACTTCTCTATAAGATACAAAATTCCAGCCTCTGGATCTCTGTGATGAGGGATCCATATATAGATAATTACAGAGAGGTGAGTCATCTTCTGGGATCTTGATTAGTGTCCTCTCTCTGATAGTTCCTGCTTCCACTTGGAGAATGATGATCTCTTACTCATCCCTGGTCAAAAATGGAGAGGCAAGTGTCAGAGGGGAAGCTTCTGGAAGATTCCATGATCTTCCACCTCGCATTTTGTCCCTGCCATTTGTCCATTCCCGACCATCACACCCTACAGAGGAGCAAATAAGTATGCATCGCAACTTGTATACTGGGAAGGTGATATGCATCGCACCCCCTACATTGAGCTTTCAGTATGGTCTAGTTTTGACCATTTATGAGCAGTTTTCAGTGGAGAACTTCTGGGAGATGATGTAATCAGTTGACCTTGTTCCTTTAGGTAGTGGAGCAACACTTTTAGGGACTTAGGAGTCCTCAGTTTATGGACATTTATGATTGGGGTTGAAGTGCCCAAAAATGTCTATAACACTTCCCTCATCTGATTTCTTTTTGATGACCATAAACTCATCCTCATCAGACTCATCTTGCTTGGAGAAGAAGTTTTTCTTATTGAACCCTTTCTTTTTGTGTGCCATTCTTTTAGAATTTCCTTCATCATTACTGTCATGTTTATGAGGAAATTTTGCTACATAATGTACTATTTTACCACATTTAAAACAAATAAGAGGTTTAAGCTTAGATCCTCTCTTCAACTTTCATACAAATTGAGCCAATTCGGATTCCACATCTGACTCATCACTACAGTCATTCCTTTCTTTGACTTTGAGGCCTTGAGTTCTGCATCTTTGGAGCTTGGGCCACCTTTCCTCATTTCATAGGCAGTGAGAATTCCATGGAGTTCATCCATTTTGAGGGTATCTAGATCCTTTGCTTCTTCTATAGCACTTATTTTGGAGTCAAATCTGTTTGGAAGAGACCTTAATACCTTTTGAACAATGGTACTTTCTTCCACTTTTTCGTCCAATCCTTTTAGGGAATTTACCACTTCAGCTACTTAGAGGAGGTATGCTGCAATATCTTCTTCATCTTCCATCCTCAAACTTTCAAATTGTCTTCTGTGAGTTTGAAGCTTTGGCTTTTTGACTTTTGAGTCTCCATCATACAAGCCAACTAGCTTCTCCCACATTTCTTTAGCAGAGGTACAGTGCATGATTTTTGTAAACTCGGAATCAGTGATTCCACTAGTGATGGAGTTCATGGCCTTTGCATTTGTAATGTAGGCTTTCCTCTCATCTTGGTCTGTTGGAAGAGTGGAAATAGTTTTATATTCATTTTGAACAAAATGCCAGACTTTAGGTCCAAGGGACATTAAGTAGTAGGTCATTCGTTTCTTCCAGAAACCAAAGTTAATGCCATCGAACAAAGGAGGTCTTCCTGATTCTTCGTGATTTCTCATCATGGCTGTGGATCCTTCTTTAAGCTGTTAGGCTAGTATGAAGAAGCCTGCTCTGATACCAATTGTTGGAAATACTGAGGGGGGGGTGAATCAGTATTTCTTATTATTTTTTTTAATTGTTCTAGTGATTGCCAAAACCATATATAGATATGTATATGTATACATAGAACACAAAAATCAACAGCTGGAATTAATGCTTTTATTTAAACTCAAGACAGTGCAATGAAATAAATACAATATAAGTATAAATCTGATTGTGAATAGTTGCCAAGCTCCAACTTGGACTTCAGTGAGGCTCCAACCTCTAGAGCACCAACTCTGTTTTGTAGTGGTTTTGAACTTAGGAGCACCAACCCCAATGACTTCAGTCCTGTTCAGTTCTGAGGCTCCAACCTCTTGGGCTCCAACCCAATCTTGGTATACACTAGTATGCTTCTGCACTCTATTTAGCTTAGGTTCTCTCACTCCTACTCTCCTGCCTATGCTGCCTCTACAGCCTCTGTTGCTTTTTCTGCCTCTTTTGCCTCTGCTGCTTCTACTACCTCACCCTCTGGTTCTTCACCACAACAACAGCACCAACAGTTCTCTGTTTTTACTATTTTATACACTCTCATGCCTTTGTCCATTCATTTCCGCTTACTCGTTGGCTCTTTGCCTTCCTCCTCGCTCACTTGAGCTTTGGCTTCCTCAACACTCGCTCAACCTTCTGGCTTCCCTCCTCCATTCACTTTAGCTTCCTCTGCACTCAAATTAACCAATGCTTCACGAGACACCTTCAAGAGGAAGAGGGGCCAAATTATAATAAAAATGATGCTTATTGAAAAAATATCAGAGAGGTCCTTTTTATTTTTCAAGTTCATGAGCTGTGAACTGTTATTTGTTTGTAATTTAGATGCCCGAGATCAATTCCAGAAATGAGGCATTTCAACATATATATATATATGACTTCTTCCTATCACCAGGGAATGAAAAATATATATGTCGGAGAATCTTTTATTCACAGACTTATTACTTCACAGAAACCATATAAGCGAGGCTATAGCCATAGAGAGGTCCCACATGCCATGTCATCCTTTTATCGCAATTGCCACTTCCAGAGGCTCGTACATAACATAGTCGATTACCGATGGCCGACTCCCTTGCTCGACGCGATATTATATAAACTGTTTTTGATGTGTCCATCGGGTCCATACCTCTATCGCAATCGGCACTCGAGAGAGTGTAATTCCTTTATGTATTGTTGCGATGAGCGGATGCGATAAAGTATTCAACCATAACATAATTTCGCATCGGGTCCGCATGCGTCATCATAATCAATGCATAGTAGGAGGATAGCCCTTTGGGTATTGCGATGTGAGAGTCCCGATAGGGTGGATGCGATATTGCATTCAACTATAACACAATGCCGCATCGAGTCCGCGTACATTATCGCAATCGACGCTTGGGTGTGGCAAGGCTTCATAACATATGCAATTGTGACGGATGAGATAATTCATTGAACCATAGTTAATATTCTCGTCAGGTCCGCAACCTTATCGGAATCGGCACTCGGGTATGGCAGGGCTTTACGGCTTGCAATCTCCTCTCCAACATGCCAATGCGATAATGGCTATCGGTGATTGCAATGTTCCACTAGACGTATTGTAACACCACTCCCGAAGTGTAATGTGCCATAGATGCCCGCCAATAGTGTTAAAGCATACATATATGGGTTTTTGGCTGCCAATAGATTACGATAGTGTAATCCGCCTGCATATACACTATATTACTCCCTGATAGTGCATTCTTTGACATTATTGCTCTTGTATTGTTATCTGTGGCATATATGGTTTCCTATGGCTGTTAAATGCATGCATATATATGTCTGTGCTCTGATAGTTCTGTTAAATGCATGCGTATGAGCTTCAATAGTTCTGTTTTATTTGCATGCCTCCATTAGCTCTGTCTGCTCTTTGTGCCGTTTGCTCCTCTGGTGGCTCTGTCTGCTCCTATCGGCTTTGTCTACTCGTATCGGCTTCATCTGCTCCTCTTGGCTCTATCTGCTCCTCGAATATTGCCATATTGACATCAATGACAATATGTGTCCAACATGTATAGCAAGGTACAGGTTGAAGTAAAGCCCACACCCACCTCGACCAAACTCACCTATGCTAATGCTTTTGATTCTGATTTCTACTTACTATTAAGAGAAAGAAGATGTGCTACTCTAGCTAAAATGCAAGATGCAGCATTAGAGGTGGAATCCAATATCATGGTTGCAGAAAAACGCAAAGGTCATGCTAATAGAAGGAGGCAGAGAGGTGAGGCTTCTTCTTCCTTTGCTTCACCTTCAAAACCCAAATTGGATAAGATGACTAAAATGATAGAGTCATTGGATGCTAAAATATTCAAACTAGAGGTTGAACAGAGTTTTTGGAAAGCAAGGCTTCCTTATACATTTGCCCCTAAAAATCCCAATCCATTCAGAAGAGCAAATGAATAATTGCAGACCATTTAGAGGGGCAAAGAGGCCAGTGAAGAACAAAGGGTTAAGGCTCCTTTCTAGAACGTAGTCATGGAGGACGAACAATTTTATGAAGAGGATGAGATTCACTACATGGAAGACAAGGGCAGTGCTGCCTTTTTGACATTAGCTCCCTACAAAGAATCATTACTCCAGGACCAGAACGGTCAAGAGTGGGACAGAGAAGTTGTTCTACAGATTGAAGATCAGCAAAGATATAACTTGAGGTCAAGAACAAGTAATGTCAAAGAGTCCTGCCCAAAGAGCTGATGTTCCCACAGAGTAGCAAGTGAGGAAACATAAAAAACCAGTAGTTGATCCTATCATCCTTAAAGCACCAGCTCAAGATGTAAGAGGCCCTGACAAGTTCCCTTCCCCTTTCAGTTTTGAATCAAGTTCAGAAGTTAAAAATATCTATACCACTGATAGAACTTGCAAAGAGTGAGGTCTTTAGAAAGCCTATCCTTGATGCCCTTGAGCTGAAAGCCACATAAGCCTCCACTGACTATGTGAACTTACAAGATGATAAACTTGCAGTTGTGCTCAACCCAATGATTGAACCTGCTGATGATACTTCTCCATAATTTTATGGCCATTCATGACAAAGTCCTCCACAACTGTCTGTTGGACACAGGGGCCAGCCATAATTTGATGCCCAAAGCTGTCATGGAAGGGTTAGGCCTTGACCTCACCAGATCTTATCATGATTTATTCTCCTTTGATTCAAGGAAGGTGAAATGTCTGGGGTTGATCAAAGATTTAGCTATCACCCTAACTCAGTTGCCCATGAAGAGCGTGGTGATGGATATTGTGGTAGCATATGTCCCCCCTAAATTTGGCATGCTACTATCCAAAGGGTGGATTAAAAGGCTATGTGGGACATTACAAAATGACTTATCTTATGCCATTGTCCCAATCTTTGGAGGAGAAAGTAAAAGACTCTATAGGGAAGCCTAGCTGGCCTATATCATCAGTGATGAGAAGAACCCCACTAATCATCCTATTTATGTTGTGGACACTGACTTTGGGGCATGTATTCTCCAAATTGAAGAATCTCATAAGGCCCTGTTGCATCTCAAGAAACCAGTAGGCCAGGCCATGGAGAAGGAAGGGACATAGGCTTGGGATATGTTCTTTAATGGAGCCTGTTCAAAGGAAACTGTAGGAGCAGGAGTGGTGCTGATATCCCCGAAACAAGAAAGCACACATCTATCTTTTAAGCTGACTTTTCAGGTCACCAACAATATAGTAGAGTATGAGGCTCTGATATTGGGCTTAAACGTTGCCAAAGAAAGAGGAATCAGAAATATAAAGGTGTTTGGAGACGTTGACCTCATCATTCAGCAAGTGAACAAAACATTCCAAGCAAGGCACCCAAGGCTAAAAGCATACAGAGATGAGGTATGGAGACTCAAAGGCTCTTTTGATATTTTTTGCATCTCATATATTCCTAGAATTAAAAATTAGCTTGTTGATTCCTTTGCTGTGTCTGCTAGCATGTTCATCCCTCCCATGCCCCCTAAATTGGCTTATGAAGTCCAGATAAAATATAGACCATCCTTGCCTGATAATGTCCAGCATTTGAGGTTGATGATGAAGTGAATAGGTTTCTGCAAGTCATTGATGAATTCTCTGAAATGCAAATTGACCAAGAGAATGAAACCTTGGAAGAATGTCCCCAGCCCCAGCTAAAGAACAGAATTGGCCAAGACAATATTGTTCAGCTACCTAGCAATGATATACCTAAAGGGCTAGTGCCTTTAGAGAAGTTGTTTGACCAGAATTATTTTCCTTATAAAATTGCCCAAAAAGAAGATCAGTCTGCAGTCCATAGGCATAACATAGGGAGTCCAGGTCATCCAAAGTATATAAATCTGTCTAGCCATTTGTCTGTTGCCCAAAATTCTAAATATTGCACTTTGGTGAAGCAATTTGCTAATGTCTTTGCCTGGGAATACAGTGACCTCAAAACTTATGACAAAAAGATCATCCAGCATAAGATCCCATTAGAGAAAGACACCATTCCTTTCAAGTAGAAACTGAGACCCATAAATCCTTTGCTCCTCCCCCTAATTGAAAAAGAAATCAAAAAGTTGTTGGCTGCCAAAATCATAGTTCCCCTGAGATATTCAAAGTGGGTAGCCAAATTGGTAGTGGTGAGGAAGAAAAGTGGAGAAATTAGGTTGTGCATTTATTTCAGGAACCTCAACAAATGCTCTAAAAAAGACAACTATCCTCTAGTAAAGATGGAGCTTTTGCTGCAGAAAGTCTCAGGAGCGAAAGTGATGTCTTTCCTGGATGGATTTTCAGGATATAACCAAGTTGTTGTGCACCTAGATGACCAAGAAAAGACTACATTCACCACTCCTTGGGGCACTTTTATGTATTCCAAGATGCCTTTTCGGCTGATGAATGTTGGATCCACCTTTCAGAGAGCTATGGATATAGAATTTGTAGGAGAGAAGGATAAGTTTGTCCTTGTCTACCTAGATGATATAACAGTATACTCTTGCATCCATCAAGATCATCTACAGCATCTGAAGAAAGTGTTTCTAAAGTGCAGAAGGTTTGGGATATCACTGAATCCTAAAAATTCATAGTTTGCTTTAGAAGAGGGTAAGCTTTTAAGACACATTGTTTTTGCTGCAAGTGTCAAAATTGACCCAGAAAGAGTAACAACAATATAGAATCTGTCTTTACTAAGATCAAAAAAGGACGTCCAATCCTTCCTGGGCAAAATAAATTTTGTAAGGAGGTTTATTCCTAATTTTGCAGAGTTGGTAAAACACATCACCTCCATGTTGAAAAAGGGATCTGGGGTCAAATGGACTAATGCAGCAAGGAGATCTTTTCAAACCATCAAAAGAGCTATTATGGAAGCTCCCACTTTGATCAGCCCAGATTATAGCAAGGAGTTCCATATCTTCTCCTTTGCTTCCGGTGACACCCTTGCAACAGTCTTATTGCAGAAAGATGATAAGGGTTCAGAGCATCCAATGGCATTCTTCAACAAAACCTTAAGGGATGCTGAACTGAGGTATGATATTATAGAAAAACAAGCTTATTCTCTTATCAAATCCTTGAAATATTTGAGGATATACATTTTGCACTCCAAGGTAATTGCCTACGTACCATCTGTTTCAGTGAAAGATGTCCTAACACAGCCAGATGTTGATGGAAGAATGGCTAAATGGATTGCAAAGCTTATTGAATTCAACATGGAATTAAAACCCATCAAGCTTGTCAAGGGTCAGGGCTTTGCCAAGCTAATGGCAGAAGAAAATTGCAGGATGTTGGACATGAATTGGATAGGCACAAATTCAAGGGATGGACAGACAGAAGAACCAATAGTAGAACATGGCTAGTCATTGGCTGAAAATCTAGCTTCCTGTGAATGGTATTCTACAACAGCTCAATTTTTGTTGAAGCTAGAAATTCCTCCAGACCTTAGTTCAAGCCAATCCAGGACTATTAAGCTGAGGGCAGCTAAGTATTGCATTCATGAAAACTTGCTATATTGGAGGGACCCATCTGGAATCCTTCTTAGGTGTCTGGATAAAGAGAAATCCATGGAGGTCATGCATCAGTTTCATTCCAACATCTATGGAGGACATCACTATTGGAAAACCACAGCCCACAAGATCCTCAGAGCTAGGTATTATTGGCCCACCTTGTTTTCTGATGTCTTTTTATTTGTAAAATTGTGTGACAGGTGCCAAAGGTTTGAAGGGAAACAATAGTTGAAGTCTCTGCCCTTGAGGCCAATACATGCTAGTGGCCCTTTTCAGCAGTGGGGTTTGGATTTCATAAGGGAAATTAATCCACATTCCAATGGCCAACACAGATGGATCTTAGTAGCCACTAACTACTTCACTAAATGGATTGAAGCCATCCCTACCAGGAAAGTTGATCACCATGTGGTCATGAAGTTCTTGACAGAAAATATTTTCACCAGGTTTGGCTGTCCATACAAATTGGTTACAAACAATGCAGTAGCCTTCAGGGCAAAAGAGTTGGTGGACATGTGTGACTCAATGGGCATTAAGTTAGTTCATTCCACCTAATATTACCCTCAAGGTAATGGTCTAGCAAAATCTTCCAATAAAAGCCTGATAAGAATAATCAAAAAGCTGCTAGAAGACAACAAGAAGAACTGGGATTCCAAGTTGAAGTATGTGTTGTGGGCTGACAGGGTAACCACCAAGAAATCCATAGGGAATTCTCTGTTCAGGCTGGTATATGGCATTGAGGCTGTATTCCCAATCCAGCTAACCCTCCCTGTGGCAAAGTTCTTGTAGGAAGAGCAAAATGAGGAAGATGACATGGCAAGGAGGATTAGTGACCTGGTTGAAGTGCATCAAATTAGAGATCAGTTGGTTGAAAGGTTTGCAGCACATAAAAAGAGGATTAAATAAGCCTTTGACAGAAAGGCAAAGATAGACAGTTTTCAAGTTGGAGACTTGGTGCTCAAATGGAATGCACTGAAGGAAAAGAAAGGTAATCATGGGAAGTTCGATGCTTTGTGGACTAGACCTTTTATCATTTCTCAGATCCAGGGGAACAATACTTTCATGTTACAAAGTATGGAAGGAGAAATAGTTTTTGATGGCCTAGTTAAAGGGTGGTTTTTGAAAGTTTATGTTGTTTAAGTTCTTCGGGACTTAATGTCGTAAATATGTTGTTTTTATCAGGTTTTAGTGTAGACTTAATTAGACTCCATGCCTAATGGAATACTAGGAAATGTTCTTGTTTTTGTATAGAAGGCAGTGGTCTACAGTTCTTGAGACCTCATAGGGAGGATCTCATCCCCAGAAGGAGCCAGTGTTAGCTCTGCTATGAAATGCTGATTTTCCAAGGTCAGAGGATAACCTGGTCTCTATGATGGTATCTTCAAAGGAGCTCACAACGATTATTTTCTCCGTTTTTTCGTCCACTACACTTATTATCGTCCACCTATGTTACCCTATTTCCCTCCTAAACCCAGCAAAATAGCCCCTTTGCCTTTAAGCCCCGAGCGCAAAGCCTAAACCTGCCATAAAACCTCAACCATATGACTTTGCGCCTTTATAACTCACCGCCTTTTATCTCCACCATTGATCTTCCCCACCGAATCTAACGGCTCCCGTCGCGTCCAATAAAGTAACACGCACGATCAATTCTCCACCCTCTGATCATTTACATAAATATCTAACAGTCTTCACTCTTATCGCACCCGCAACTAGATCGAACATTAGCACGCGATGAGAGCGGTTTTTCTCTCTCATCCGCCGCTACGTGTCGATCGCTGAGAGGAATCGCGCGACCTGTCCTTTTACCACTTAGGGCCCAAAAGAAGTGCGATCAATACCATTACCACCCAACCAAACCACTCCTGCCCAATAACAACTGCGTAACTTCACCTCCCGATCACCATTCGATTTGGCCGCCTAAGATCTAACAACCCAAATTCAACCCGCTCCCACCTCGGCTGATATCCTCCGTCGGGAAAACTCTGTCGTCCATTTCCCCGATCCAATGGCCATCCTTTCTGCTCATCCATATCATCAATTCGTCCATGCAATCCATGTCCTCTGACCACTCCATTTGCCCGAAGGAGTAAGTTGACCAGCTTTCCAGTACCAGTCACAGTAAATCCTCAACAACCATATTTAACAGAAGGCATGGCCAAGCGAGAAAAGGACAGATCATGACCCTGTAACTGCATTTATCAGTTGTGGAACTCCACTGGTACGAGCACTCCAACTGCCTAAGAGGATAGCACAGCACTTGAGTAGATCATATTCATCCAATGAAGCAAGCAAACACAGTCGGAGACTCCATCAGGTCGTTAAATGTAGTTGGTGGTCAATTATGACCCCTCCATACCTAAATGGCCAAGTCCCCTTGTAATGCAAACTATAAAGACCTAGAAACAAGATGTAATCAAGGTTGGTGGTTGGCATTTTGATGTAAAGTTCAACTTCTGGAGACCGTAGATATTTTGTCACTTGCAGCGTCTCGTCTTCATTTTCAACTAATACAAGCTTCTTTTGTTGTTAACTGCTCACTTTCATTTTCCTCTGTTCTAAGCTTGTGCTTGATATGTTGTGTTCTTGATCTTTTGAGGTTTAGCACTAGAAAACTGTCATATTATCTGTGTTAGATTGTTGAATGTATCACTGAATAGGTTACTTAGGTTTCTTTCTATCTGATGTAAGAGAGCTGCCATCCTGTCTATGCATTAGTAGAATAGATTTACAAGCTTCTTTACTAGTTGCAGCCGACCATCACATGGTCTTGTGCATCTGCTGGTGTGGTTAGTATTCTCCATATTCACCCAATATCTAAACTGTGAGCATTTGGTGGTCTAAAGCCTTGTAGTCTGGGGGTGTTCATGCATGTCTGGAGTGAAACAAAGTAGAAGTGGTTATCTGGCTTGAACAAACCATCATTCCTTCCATTAAACCTGCAACAATAGTTGAATTTATATGTTACTAGGCATCTCTGAGCTACAACCTAGGAGAGTTTCTTCGAATCCTAACAGAAACTATGGTGACCAGGGGTCGGGGCATGTTTCCAGGCCCCATACCTTTTGAGCTATGGTCATATGTTGTCCTTATGATTGAGGACCAACAGTGTTATCCTGATCCCTTTTCCCGAATGGGTGCCATTTTAAACTTTATATATGGGGTTTGTCCATAATAATAATAAGACCCACTGTGAGCCTAGTGGTAAGTTGATGCATTGTTGAACATGAGGTCAGGGGTTCGAGTCCCGCCGAGCCCCTCGCTGAACATACCAGATTTTTTATACACCCTCGGGTGCCATGGGGCAGCTCATGATTAGGTCACATGGCACCTTCCCATCAGTCCACCTAATCATTCATTAACCAATAAAAAATAAGCCAATGCCACTGAACCAGAACATGTCAAGTGTCAGCACCCAGTTGGTCCATACCTGCATAGTCACCCTACTAAATCAACTATATGGTCACCCAGTCACCTGCCCAGTAAGTGGACCTACTCATTTTTTAGGTGTTCGGCCATATGATCAGAACATGATAACTTCATAATATAGTGTCGAATTGAGATGAGATAAATGTGATTGAATTTAAAATGAAAAGAACTTTTAATTGACCTGAGTTTCAATACTTTATAGGCATTTTATTTTGGAGCTAAAATTTGATCACTTGATCATGTAATAATATGGAAAATGTAAAACGTGTTTGAGCTCAAAGAGTGGACATGGATTCAAAGAATGAGGAGGAGGAGTTACTTTTGAAAGTGTTTAACTTAGGTGATTTAATTTATGCCCCCACCCAGCTCGGTAAAATAATTGGTCTGATGGTGTAGATATGAAAATATGTAAGGGTAGTCATTAGAAAGATGTGCCCATATTGTCCTCATTCTCATGGGACATGTTGAAAGTAAACACATAAGAGAGGATGGAGGAAAACATAAAGGGAGAGTGGGAGGCGGTTATGAATATACAAAGGCATTCCTCTTTTGGTGAGACATGACTGACTAAGGAGTGTCCACATTCATTTGAGAATGTCCTAGAAGATGTGAGTGAGGAAAACATTTGGCTTTGATAAGGGAAATGAAAGGAGCATAAGCATGAAGGGAAATAGCAATAGAAAAATATTACAACGATTGGGGAATGGGGGAGTGTTCCTAGCATTTTAGTTCTCGATCCATCGAGTGTATTGGTGTTTAATTCAATTGAGAGGGCTTAAGGGAAACCCTCACTCTCATCAATTGCTTGCCTTGGGGCAGAGAAAACACCCTTTAGAGGGATAATTTGGTTCTTGGATTGAGGGAATCCTCCCTTAGCTTTTTCTAAGCTGTTGTGCTTATTCACTGAGATATTGAGTGAGTCACCTTGGTGTTTTCTACCTTAGAGCAATTGATAGAACACCTAAAGAGTGGGATTCTCCTCTTAGCTAGACCTATTGACTAGTTAGTCGTGTGAATACCCTTGAGCATTTAAATCCTCATACTCTAAATCGAGCTTGAGGGTGGTTAGTTACAAGAAACGTTGCATTGCAGTTAGCCTATGGGTGGAGGGTTGAACTCCCCCTTTCGATTGTCAAGCATTCGTAGATTATAAGTTAAGTGTTTCTTTTGCACCTATTTCCTTGAATAATAAATGTTGTTACTATATAATGTTGGTTATATCATCATTGATAATGAGAGGAAATGTATTTTTTGTATGGAATTATAATGAGATGAGTGGCATGACTTTTCTCAAGATATGAGAGGCTTGTAGCTTCGTCTGTATGTTGTTATGCTCCCTATGATACAAGGTTAACCACATGTCTTGTGGGAATGTTAAGAATCTAAGTTAGGCTATTGTGGGAGGAAGTGTTACATTATTTGCATCATCTTTTCTTCTTTTGTTCCTTCTTTCCTCCATCTATATTCATATTGGATTTATTTTCATTATCATTCCCATATACATTATTTGTATTTCCTTCATTCTTCATCTTCCCTCTATATTTTTTATTTCCTTTGAGATTACAATACCAAACTACATTAATGAAAAAAAAAATCTTGCGGGGGTGAATTCTTCATTTTTCATAGAAAATCATAGATGTAAATACATATGTTGTAATTGGGTCATGAAAAAAATTCCATCGGTAGGATCAATAGGTCCAAAACGACCATTACCTTGGGGGCCTAGGTTCAACTTAGTCAAATCAAGGCTAGGTTGTGGTGTGTTAGGAAAGATATCATAGATGAATCATGAATGTGAGTAAATTAGTTTTTGTTTTATGCCTAAATATTTCCCACTCTTCAATGTACACTCTCGAGATAAATACATCCTTCAATATGTATGGAAACAACTACTTAAGGAACCATTGTGATAAAAACTCATCAGGGATCTCAACCTCAATCATTCACTTTCTCCTTTACCATTCTTGACTGTGATTAAAGAAAATATTATCTTTATTCTATCTAGAATTTTACAATAATTCAATCCTAACATAATAACGAATAGGTAGTTCAACATCATTTAGAAATATCACTATTAAATATGTTAACCACAAACCCCTCTTCAACTTAATATATAAGTTAGTCACAACCCTCATATGCATTTGTTGAAAGAGCACCAATTTGATCAAATAATTAAAAATAGATTTAAGGAACAACATATATGAAAAGTACTAATGTGGTTATCGATTTCATCCCCAAAATTTCCTTCAAACTTCAAAATGTTAGAAGGATGTTTGGTAGGGACCAAGGGCTAGTTTTAATTATAATAAACTATTGATATCTCAAGTTTGAAATATTTGGAAAATATATCGTTGTTATAAATGGTTATCATGGTTGATACAAAGGGTTTCAACTCCCAAAAGGAGCACCTCCTATCAAGTTAGAATGCATAAAAGAAAACCCTAGGTTTTAACTAGCACCAATTTGTTAGGGGTTATGTGTAAGGAAGCCTCACTTCATATTAAAATATTTATTACCCTAGGAAAATGAAAGAAACTCCATTATAGAGATTCTCATATGGGGTGCAAGTATCTCGCACAAGATTCCAAAAAAATGGAAAAGGAACCAACCCTGTTGGCATCTTAGAAGAGGGCAAAGCATTACCTCCCTACTAACTAGAAAAGAAAAATGAAACACTTCTAGTTGAAATAGTAGAGGGCAAAAAGATTCCACTCGTTTGAGCCACAAATCCTTGAAAAGGATTTTCTCCTATGGAAAAATCCATAAATAAGAAATTCCCACTTCCTAAAGTGGGGCTTAAGGGAGGAATATGTCTTCCCTCAAATGGGAAATCTTGAAGAGGAGTTCAGTAACTCTCAACATTAAAAACAAATGAGGGAAAAATTGTTGAAAATATACTATATTGTACAAATCCCAATGATAAAATAACTCACTTCATGGAAATCCAAAGGTTTGGTTCTCCCACTCAAGTTAGAGGTATGGGTTGACCCAGGTGGAATGATTGTACCAGCCATTTGGGTGGTAGGGATAGGAGAGATGAATCCACCTCCATCAATGATAGAAGCCAAGGTTTGAATGCACCATGTCTTAGTAGAAATACGAGAGATACTCAAGTTGGATATATATAAATAGGAGAATGTGGAGGATCATTCTAAAGAGAAGTCTCCACAAAAGAAAAAAATGGAATATCCAACCATATCAAAGGATTGATGTTCAAACCAAAGGTATGAGGAATGGCTTAGACATCAACCTGATTGAGGTTATGTTGAGAACTAAATAGAAAATAACTTCAAATAGGAACACACCCTTATAATTCAAAAAGAACACTATGCAATTCAAGCTCTTACTGTACATGTTTTCCCTCTAATAGAGTGTATACTTCTACAGGATCTCGTTATATTTCCTCTAATGAACCAATGTTATGTAGTCTATGTCTTTGGGGAGATTAATTTTCACCTTTAATTGAAATTCGAAAAATCCTTTCGGATCAACGAATCGAATGCTTAGTGGATTTTAATTATATATTCAAATGAAGAAAAAATACCCTTTGGTTAACTAGGAGAAAAGAGTACAAAACTACAAAAATCCTTAAGAAACAACATCCAAAACTACTCTCCAGTATTCCTTCTTGTGATTAGGAATGTGAAGGGATTTTGGAACAAAAACTTGGGATTATGGGGGCCTAAGACTTACTAATGGTAGTGTAGGAAGATAATAACTTGAACTCCCAACATAACTTTAATTGATGTGAGTGCCCTTGCTTTTATAGGGCACCCTCTAATAGAACTATACAATCAATAAAATATTTTCTTTAGGTACTATAGGTGTTTTCTCCTATAGTCATCTAAGGAGAAGCTATGAAAGGAAACTAAGATAGATAATTGTAATCAATGATTGGGGGAATAATCATTGGTTAGTTTTTTTCTTTTTTAATGTTTCAATGCCTTATAACATTAGATTAAGCTATATTATTAAGTTATTAATGTCACAATGTAACATAGTACTGAAGTTGAATTTTCAATGTTGGAACATGATCTAATATTACGATCTACCTTAATGATGAAATATCACTTAACTTTCAATTGAAACTTTTAATATTACATTGTGATATGATATTCAAGTCCATAAGTTGTATTCTGACATAATATCTAAGTCAACCGTAACATCACAATATAACCTAATGTGAAAGTCAAGCTTTTCTTCATGTTTTAATGTACCATAATATTAAATTCGTCCTTTTCATGTCTCAATATTATACCATATCCAAATAAATCTTTTAATGTGATAATGTGACATAATCATGAAGTTAATTTCCTAGATTATTTCTATTAAAATATGATAAAGTCAACAATTATTATTAAAAGTGAATCATATTCAATTATAGCTAACCAAAAAAAATATAATCAACCATAATGAATTATAATCACATAGCCAATTATCATAATAATAATATATAATAATAATATAATTATTATTATATTCTGCTTTTTATTAATAATAGACCTAGTGTATTATTATAAATATAAAGATTTCACTATCATTTAAATACTAACTAATATATATGTTTAGATAAAAGGAGATATATTATAATGATATATAAATTTTTAAATAATGTAACATTACTTACTTATTTTTAAAATAAATAACTATGGAGGATTATTATTCTCGTTTAATTTTACTATATTATAATATAATGTTAAGAATAACAATATTATTAAATCAAATAAGATTTTTATATAAATAAAAAAAATGTTTTCCCATCTCAAAGTATATATATATATATATAATATATATATATATATATGTATATATATATATATATCAAGATTTTATATAATAATTAAAAAGTTTTCTCATCCAAAGTTAGTATATATATATATAATATATCATTTGTTAAAAAACATGTACCTAATCAAAATTTTAATGGAGTTGCAAACATGTTAAGTTTGGATTTTTTTTCATCAGAATTGATGTGAAATTAGTTTTGCTAGATCTTAATATATATATATTTTTAAAGGGGTTTTTGACTACAGAAATGGATTAAACACCCTAAAAAACACCTAGTTGCTTGCATTGTCAATGCTTTACATCTCAAAATTGTGGTTCCAAGAAATTCCTACCACATTCTAGCAAATTAAATTGAAATATAAACTAGAAAACCTTCCAAAATGTAGAACAAAGACTGTGACAATTTGAACACTAAAAGTGAGATGAATTATTTTTCTTCATGACAAATGAAACTCCAGCAAAATCACATCTATCCCTATGTGAAAAGTGTGTGAACTTGCAAACAACTTAAAGTAATGAGATAATATATGAATGCATAACATTTTAATCTTCTGTGGTAAATCCTAAACATAAACTTATAAACATGAAGGCTTGCAACGCAAGGTCTAGACCAAATGATCATTTCTATTTACAATATATGTGTCCATGGGATACATTTCAACATTAGTTCAAAGAACCATTATTTGTATTCAAGCAATCGATGATGCAACTACTTTTATTTACATATATCAATAACAACATATTGACAATTTTATTTTATGGGTTGGCATCTGCAAAACTTTATGAATACTTCATCTTTGTTTTTATATAATTCCTTCGATATTATAGATGTGCTTCCCATTTTTTTTCTCCTTATTCCTTATGGGCTTGTTAATTTGTTTTGAAACCTATGAGTATTGATTGTTGATCTGAGCCTTAGATAGGGGTTTCTCCTTTTCCTTTGAATTTGTTTCTTCCGCAAGTTCATTTTCATGGGTTTCCTCTTTCTCCTCATTTAGGGTTACTTCTTTCACCTTTGCAGCCTTTTTTATTATTATTGTGTTGTAGTTCTTCTAATATGATTTATTATTTTGGTTGTAGGATCTCCATTTCTACTTTGTTCTCCGGAATTTTGATTTCATCCTCTTCTATATCAAGGTTCGTGATTTCTTCTTTTGTAGCCCTTTGCCTATGAATCTTTTGTGGTAAGTCCTAAACAAAGGCTTATAAACATGAATGAATTCAACACAAGGTCAAGACCAAATGATCGTGACTATTTAAAATATATATGTCCATGAAATACATTACAAGAGTAGTTAAAAACACCATTATTTGTATTCGAGCAATTAATGATGCAACTACTTTTATTTACATATATCAACAACAACAAAGTGACACTTTTATTTTATGGGTTGGTATCTACAAAATGGCATCCATGATAACCTCTTTCAACATCTCCACCTTCATTGGTTCCTTCATTATTTGAACATAGTAGGTATTTCACAATTTACCATATGAAGGCCAAAATAATTCAACAAAAGTGGGAAGAGATATAGCATAATATTCATACCTTTATGAATACATTATTGATGAAACAAAAATCCAGAACATTCAGATTGGCACAATGAAAATGCATTAGTAACTAAAGAGATTGAAGGTAATTTGTCAATTGTTTTGTTAAATAATTACAGCCTGCACAAGTAAGGACCCAACT